>CAWYPV010000049.1:2500-7500 GCA_963966075.1 Aphodius sticticus
CGAGGGTCTCCCGTCTTCGGCGGGGGCCGCCGGCGCGCTCCGCCTTCCGTCGTCGACCGGGGATTTTTTTCCGAGCGACACCCGGCCGTCTGGTCGAAGAATTTACCGAGTGTCTCCCGTCTTCGGCGGGGGCCGCCGGCGCGCTCCGCCTTCCGTCGTCGACCGGGGATTTTTTTCCGAGCGACACCCGGCCGTCGGGTCGAAAAATTTACCGAGTGTCTCCCGCCGCCGGCGGCGGCCACCGCCGCCTCCCGCCTTCCGTCGCCGATCGGCGACACTTTCCGAGCGGCACCCGGCCGCCGGGTCTAAAAATTTACCGAGGGTCTCCCGCCGCCGGCGGCGGCCACCGCCGCCTCCCGCCTTCCGTCGTCGATCGGCGATACTTTCCGAGCGGCACCCGGCCGCCGGGTCGAAAAATTTACCGAGGGTCACCCGCCGCCGGCGGCGGCTGCCGCCGCCTCCCGCCGCTCATGGCACGACCCTGACCGGAGCCGAGGCGGCGGGTGCGATAAGTCCGCGCGAGCGTCGGCGGTATTCGTTCGAGCCAGCCGGGCGCGCATCGTACTAGCGTTTCGCAACCCGAACTCGCTCGGTTGCGCTTATATAGGGTGAGGTGGGTCCGCGACGGCTAACGCCGGCCGGATCCGCTCGATCCCGTTTAGTTGCGACGAGTCGACAGTCTTGGTATTAGTACACGATAAAGATGCTCCCCGCCGGGCCGCACGTGCGTTGACTTTGATCTGCTGGCTAAGAGAGCGCCTCGGTAAGCTTCGTTCGCGGAGAACCGGCGTTCGCCATTAGAGACGAGTTTTATTAGATGCAGTGCGGTTTAACCGAAAGGTTGCGTTCTCACATATCGTCGCCAAGCGCTCGTAACCGTAAACATTAGCGATTGCCACAGCATGCCCGCGGACGACGCGGACTTTCGCAGTTAGCGTTGATCTATATGCGGGCGCACTTAAAGCCTCGGAGGCGTCCTCTGGACGTCGTCCACAAATATGCAACGACTCGCCTCGTACCGAGCGTGAGAGCGCGGCCCGACAGTTTTCCGAAACGCGCGCTCAGACCGCGTACCATGTCGCTTTCAATCTAGCGAAGGGTGTTTCTGGGAATGTTGAAGCCGTTCGCGGACGAGATTCCGCGTTATAAATTATTCTTTTTAGAACTGCTGCGGGCGGTAATGTCGTCACGTAAACGTCGTCCTATCTCGACGTCGGCGCATTCCGCTCCACTGTGCGTGAAATGTGTGGTCGGCGCGCGTTCGTCGCTGCCGACTGATTTCGACACGGTCAGTTTTTACTATATAGTAGTATACCTCCGGGCCGGGCGAGAAGATCGCCCTCGGCTCGCCGGAGGTGCGACTGTTCTCTCGAGCTGCGTTACGCCAGGTCGGCGCGTTACCATCGGTGCGCGTCTTCCGAACGTGGCCGGACGGGTGACAGCTCCCTGGTTGATCCTGCCAGTAGTCATATGCTTGTCTCAAAGATTAAGCCATGCATGTCTCAGTACAAGCCAAATTAAGGTGAAACCGCGAAAGGCTCATTAAATCAGTTATGGTTCCTTAGATCGTACCCACATTTACTTGGATAACTGTGGTAATTCTAGAGCTAATACATGCAAACAGAGCTCCGACCGGAGACGGAAGGAGCGCTTTTATTAGATCAAAACCAATCGGCGTCGGGTTCGCCCGTCGTCGTACACCTTGGTGACTCTGAATAACTTTTTGCTGATCGCACGGTCTCGCACCGGCGACGCATCTTTCAAATGTCTGCCTTATCAACTGTCGATGGTAGGTTCTGCGCCTACCATGGTTGTAACGGGTAACGGGGAATCAGGGTTCGATTCCGGAGAGGGAGCCTGAGAAACGGCTACCACATCCAAGGAAGGCAGCAGGCGCGCAAATTACCCACTCCCGGCACGGGGAGGTAGTGACGAAAAATAACGATACGGGACTCATCCGAGGCCCCGTAATCGGAATGAGTACACTCTAAACCCTTTAACGAGGATCAATTGGAGGGCAAGTCTGGTGCCAGCAGCCGCGGTAATTCCAGCTCCAATAGCGTATATTAAAGTTGTTGCGGTTAAAAAGCTCGTAGTCGAATTTGTGTCCCGCGCCGCCGGTTCATCGCTCGCGGTGTTAACTGGCGTGTCCGCGGGACGTCCTGCCGGTGGGCTTAGCCTCTCGGGGCGGCCCAATCTCAATCCCACCGCGGTGCTCTTCATTGAGTGTCGAGGTGGGCCGGCACGTTTACTTTGAACAAATTAGAGTGCTTAAAGCAGGCTAAAATTTCGCCTGAATACTGTGTGCATGGAATAATGGAATAGGACCTCGGTTCTATTTTGTTGGTTTTCGGAACCCCGAGGTAATGATTAATAGGAACGGATGGGGGCATTCGTATTGCGACGTTAGAGGTGAAATTCTTGGATCGTCGCAAGACGGACAGAAGCGAAAGCATTTGCCAAAAACGCTTTCATTGATCAAGAACGAAAGTTAGAGGTTCGAAGGCGATCAGATACCGCCCTAGTTCTAACCATAAACGATGCCAGCTAGCGATCCGCCGACGTTCCTCCGATGACTCGGCGGGCAGCTTCCGGGAAACCAAAGCTTTTGGGTTCCGGGGGAAGTATGGTTGCAAAGCTGAAACTTAAAGGAATTGACGGAAGGGCACCACCAGGAGTGGAGCCTGCGGCTTAATTTGACTCAACACGGGAAACCTCACCAGGCCCGGACACCGGAAGGATTGACAGATTGAGAGCTCTTTCTTGATTCGGTGGGTGGTGGTGCATGGCCGTTCTTAGTTGGTGGAGCGATTTGTCTGGTTAATTCCGATAACGAACGAGACTCTAGCCTGCTAACTAGGCGTATTTTCGACATCTCAAAGGTCCGCCGGCCCGGCGCTCGCGTCGTGGTCGTGCGCGATTTTTACTGTCGGCGTACAATTAATTCTTCTTAGAGGGACAGGCGGCTTCTAGCCGCACGAGATTGAGCAATAACAGGTCTGTAATGCCCTTAGATGTTCTGGGCCGCACGCGCGCTACACTGAAGGAATCAGCGTGTCTTCCCTGGCCGAACGGCCCGGGTAACCCGCTGAACCTCCTTCGTGCTAGGGATTGGGGCTTGCAATTGTTCCCCATGAACGAGGAATTCCCAGTAAGCGCGAGTCATAAGCTCGCGTTGATTACGTCCCTGCCCTTTGTACACACCGCCCGTCGCTACTACCGATTGAATGATTTAGTGAGGTCTTCGGACCGGTGCGCGGTGGCGTTTCGACGTCGCCGATGATGCTGGGAAGATGACCAAACTTGATCATTTAGAGGAAGTAAAAGTCGTAACAAGGTTTCCGTAGGTGAACCTGCGGAAGGATCATTAACGAATGTTTATAAAACATTACGTATTATAATAGGCGCCCTCGGCCGACCACGTCTACGACGGCGGTCGCGTCGGCCGTACGAGCGCCGGTCGAACTGATTCGAACTGTTAAGGACTAACGAAGTCCGAGGCGTCAGCCGACCCGCAAGGGTCGGCGCGCCGGAAGTCAGGTACCTAGTCGAGAGGTCCCCAGGACGAGAGCGCCCCCCGTGCCGCTCAGACCGAGAGATACTGCGTACGTAAAAGCGCCGCCGGCAGCCACCGCGCAGCCGGCTCGGCGCTCCGCGCCTCGGAGTCTGAGTTTTTAAAGTGTCACAACCACGGGTGAATGCGACGCTCCCGCCGGCCCCGACGGTCAGGGCACCGCGAGCTAATGCATCCCAGTCGTGTCGTCGTGCGTCGCGTCGTACCGTCGTCGCGGTCGTATAGCGGCCGCCGGACCCCAGCGCTCCGAATCCGGCCCCGGCCTCCCTTGTCGGAGGTGCAGAGGCACGCCGACGGAGCGCGGTGGACGGTCTGGTCGGTCATGTCGTATACGACCGACGTAGGTCCGCAGCGTAGATATAAAAGACGAAGACTGTGCAAAGGTGCTCGCACCGCCCGAAGGTGGTCGAAGGATGTTCGCCTGACTGACGGAACGTTCGTCCCCGCGTACCGCGCGCCCCTCGAACGGGGGGAGCGATCTGTGTACGGGAGCCGCGCAGGACGAGCGCGTCTCGGACTTTACGTCCGCTCTGCGAAGTGAAACACCTCTCGTTCTCGCAACGTGCAAGCGTGCAAAACTTTGCGTAAGTGTAAAACCGATTAAACGCAGTACCGCGGACAGAGAGTCGCTGGTTAACTGTATGAAAGATTACCCTGAACGGTGGATCACTTGGCTCGTGGGTCGATGAAGAACGCAGCTAATTGCGCGTCAACTTGTGAACTGCAGGACACTTGAACATCGACATTTCGAACGCACATTGCGGTCCTCGGATACTGTTCCTGGACCACTCCTGGCTGAGGGTCGTTTCAATTTCCACGACTGCCGGGTCGGCGTACCGCCGATAACGCGAAGGCCCCCCCATGTGGTGCGCGCGCGTCGTACACGCTCCCAATCGTGTGAGCGGAACGCGCGCCGTACGTACGGGGCGTCGGTCAAGCGCGAAAAGCGGACGGCCGCCGAGGCAAGAATCTGAGCGCTCGCGCACGAGCCGCCCCCCGATACCGCGAGCGCGCCATCGCGCTCGACGTCGGGGCGGCGCGCTAACGCGTCGCTTTAAACTATCGAACGATATAATCATTCGAGCCGACCGCCATCCGTGTACCGGTAAACGATGCCCGGGCGACGCGCCGGTCGACGTGTCCGAGTGTGAATCCCCCCGCCACCGAGATTCGTCCGGGGCGGCGCGAGGTATTCGTCCGACGTCCGATCGCGCGCGCTCAGCCCGAAGGTCCCGTTGCCTACGCGGCCTGTCGGCTAGCGAAAGAAACCAATGAACGCGACCTCAGAGCAGGTGAGATTACCCGCTGAATTTAAGCATATTACTAAGCGGAGGAAAAGAAACTAACTAGGATTCCCTCAGTAGCGGCGAGCGAACAGGGAAGAGCCCAGCACCGAATCCCGCGTCCGGAGACGGACGCCGGGAAA
>CAWYPV010000049.1:12500-20000 GCA_963966075.1 Aphodius sticticus
ATAAAAATTTTTTTTGGAAATTTAGCGTCGAACGCACGCTCCGCGGCGGGTTCAATTGAACGCGCCGCCGCCATCGATCGGCGGGAATATTTTCCGAGCGGCACCCGGGTCGCGGCCGCCGGCGCGCTCCGCCTTCCGTCGTCGACCGGGGATTTTTTTCCGAGCGACACCCGGCCGTCTGGTCGAAGAATTTACCGAGTGTCTCCCGTCTTCGGCGGGGGCCGCCGGCGCGCTCCGCCTTCCGTCGTCGACCGGGGATTTCTTTCCGAGCGACACCCGGCCGTCTGGTCCAGAAATTCACCGAGGGTCTCCCGTCTTCGGCGGCGGCCGCCGGCGCGCTCCGCCTTCCGTCGTCGACCGGGGATTTTTTTTCCGAGCGACACCCGGCCGTCTGGTCAAGAAATTCACCGAGGGTCTCCCGTCTTCGGCGGGGGCCGCCGGCGCGCTCCGCCTTCCGTCGTCGACCGGGGATTTTTTTCCGAGCGACACCCGGCCGTCTGGTCGAAGAATTTACCGAGTGTCTCCCGTCTTCGGCGGGGGCCGCCGGCGCGCTCCGCCTTCCGTCGTCGACCGGGGATTTCTTTCCGAGCGACACCCGGCCGTCTGGTCCAGAAATTCACCGAGGGTCTCCCGTCTTCGGCGGCGGCCGCCGGCGCGCTCCGCCTTCCGTCGTCGACCGGGGATTTTTTTTCCGAGCGACACCCGGCCGTCTGGTCGAAGAATTTACCGAGTGTCTCCCGTCTTCGGCGGGGGCCGCCGGCGCGCTCCGCCTTCCGTCGTCGACCGGGGATTTTTTTTCCGAGCGACACCCGGCCGTCTGGTCGAAGAATTTACCGAGTGTCTCCCGTCTTCGGCGGGGGCCGCCGGCGCGCTCCGCCTTCCGTCGTCGACCGGTGATTTTTTCCGAGCGACACCCGGCCGTCTGGTCAAGAAATTCACCGAGGGTCTCCCGTCTTCGGCGGGGGCCGCCGGCGCGCTCCGCCTTCCGTCGTCGACCGGGGATTTTTTTCCGAGCGACACCCGGCCGTCTGGTCGAAGAATTTACCGAGTGTCTCCCGTCTTCGGCGGGGGCCGCCGGCGCGCTCCGCCTTCCGTCGTCGACCGGGGATTTTTTTCCGAGCGACACCCGGCCGTCGGGTCGAAAAATTTACCGAGTGTCTCCCGCCGCCGGCGGCGGCCACCGCCGCCTCCCGCCTTCCGTCGCCGATCGGCGACACTTTCCGAGCGGCACCCGGCCGCCGGGTCTAAAAATTTACCGAGGGTCTCCCGCCGCCGGCGGCGGCCACCGCCGCCTCCCGCCTTCCGTCGTCGATCGGCGATACTTTCCGAGCGGCACCCGGCCGCCGGGTCGAAAAATTTACCGAGGGTCACCCGCCGCCGGCGGCGGCTGCCGCCGCCTCCCGCCGCTCATGGCACGACCCTGACCGGAGCCGAGGCGGCGGGTGCGATAAGTCCGCGCGAGCGTCGGCGGTATTCGTTCGAGCCAGCCGGGCGCGCATCGTACTAGCGTTTCGCAACCCGAACTCGCTCGGTTGCGCTTATATAGGGTGAGGTGGGTCCGCGACGGCTAACGCCGGCCGGATCCGCTCGATCCCGTTTAGTTGCGACGAGTCGACAGTCTTGGTATTAGTACACGATAAAGATGCTCCCCGCCGGGCCGCACGTGCGTTGACTTTGATCTGCTGGCTAAGAGAGCGCCTCGGTAAGCTTCGTTCGCGGAGAACCGGCGTTCGCCATTAGAGACGAGTTTTATTAGATGCAGTGCGGTTTAACCGAAAGGTTGCGTTCTCACATATCGTCGCCAAGCGCTCGTAACCGTAAACATTAGCGATTGCCACAGCATGCCCGCGGACGACGCGGACTTTCGCAGTTAGCGTTGATCTATATGCGGGCGCACTTAAAGCCTCGGAGGCGTCCTCTGGACGTCGTCCACAAATATGCAACGACTCGCCTCGTACCGAGCGTGAGAGCGCGGCCCGACAGTTTTCCGAAACGCGCGCTCAGACCGCGTACCATGTCGCTTTCAATCTAGCGAAGGGTGTTTCTGGGAATGTTGAAGCCGTTCGCGGACGAGATTCCGCGTTATAAATTATTCTTTTTAGAACTGCTGCGGGCGGTAATGTCGTCACGTAAACGTCGTCCTATCTCGACGTCGGCGCATTCCGCTCCACTGTGCGTGAAATGTGTGGTCGGCGCGCGTTCGTCGCTGCCGACTGATTTCGACACGGTCAGTTTTTACTATATAGTAGTATACCTCCGGGCCGGGCGAGAAGATCGCCCTCGGCTCGCCGGAGGTGCGACTGTTCTCTCGATCTGCGTTACGCCAGGTCGGCGCGTTACCATCGGTGCGCGTCTTCCGAACGTGGCCGGACGGGTGACAGCTCCCTGGTTGATCCTGCCAGTAGTCATATGCTTGTCTCAAAGATTAAGCCATGCATGTCTCAGTACAAGCCAAATTAAGGTGAAACCGCGAAAGGCTCATTAAATCAGTTATGGTTCCTTAGATCGTACCCACATTTACTTGGATAACTGTGGTAATTCTAGAGCTAATACATGCAAACAGAGCTCCGACCGGAGACGGAAGGAGCGCTTTTATTAGATCAAAACCAATCGGCGTCGGGTTCGCCCGTCGTCGTACACCTTGGTGACTCTGAATAACTTTTTGCTGATCGCACGGTCTCGCACCGGCGACGCATCTTTCAAATGTCTGCCTTATCAACTGTCGATGGTAGGTTCTGCGCCTACCATGGTTGTAACGGGTAACGGGGAATCAGGGTTCGATTCCGGAGAGGGAGCCTGAGAAACGGCTACCACATCCAAGGAAGGCAGCAGGCGCGCAAATTACCCACTCCCGGCACGGGGAGGTAGTGACGAAAAATAACGATACGGGACTCATCCGAGGCCCCGTAATCGGAATGAGTACACTCTAAACCCTTTAACGAGGATCAATTGGAGGGCAAGTCTGGTGCCAGCAGCCGCGGTAATTCCAGCTCCAATAGCGTATATTAAAGTTGTTGCGGTTAAAAAGCTCGTAGTCGAATTTGTGTCCCGCGCCGCCGGTATCATCGCTCGCGGTGTTAACTGGCGTGTCCGCGGGACGTCCTGCCGGTGGGCTTAGCCTCTCGGGGCGGCCCAATCTCAATCCCACCGCGGTGCTCTTCATTGAGTGTCGAGGTGGGCCGGCACGTTTACTTTGAACAAATTAGAGTGCTTAAAGCAGGCTAAAATTTCGCCTGAATACTGTGTGCATGGAATAATGGAATAGGACCTCGGTTCTATTTTGTTGGTTTTCGGAACCCCGAGGTAATGATTAATAGGAACGGATGGGGGCATTCGTATTGCGACGTTAGAGGTGAAATTCTTGGATCGTCGCAAGACGGACAGAAGCGAAAGCATTTGCCAAAAACGCTTTCATTGATCAAGAACGAAAGTTAGAGGTTCGAAGGCGATCAGATACCGCCCTAGTTCTAACCATAAACGATGCCAGCTAGCGATCCGCCGACGTTCCTCCGATGACTCGGCGGGCAGCTTCCGGGAAACCAAAGCTTTTGGGTTCCGGGGGAAGTATGGTTGCAAAGCTGAAACTTAAAGGAATTGACGGAAGGGCACCACCAGGAGTGGAGCCTGCGGCTTAATTTGACTCAACACGGGAAACCTCACCAGGCCCGGACACCGGAAGGATTGACAGATTGAGAGCTCTTTCTTGATTCGGTGGGTGGTGGTGCATGGCCGTTCTTAGTTGGTGGAGCGATTTGTCTGGTTAATTCCGATAACGAACGAGACTCTAGCCTGCTAACTAGGCGTATTTTCGACATCTCAAAGGTCCGCCGGCCCGGCGCTCGCGTCGTGGTCGTGCGCGATTTTTACTGTCGGCGTACAATTAATTCTTCTTAGAGGGACAGGCGGCTTCTAGCCGCACGAGATTGAGCAATAACAGGTCTGTAATGCCCTTAGATGTTCTGGGCCGCACGCGCGCTACACTGAAGGAATCAGCGTGTCTTCCCTGGCCGAACGGCCCGGGTAACCCGCTGAACCTCCTTCGTGCTAGGGATTGGGGCTTGCAATTGTTCCCCATGAACGAGGAATTCCCAGTAAGCGCGAGTCATAAGCTCGCGTTGATTACGTCCCTGCCCTTTGTACACACCGCCCGTCGCTACTACCGATTGAATGATTTAGTGAGGTCTTCGGACCGGTGCGCGGTGGCGTTTCGACGTCGCCGATGATGCTGGGAAGATGACCAAACTTGATCATTTAGAGGAAGTAAAAGTCGTAACAAGGTTTCCGTAGGTGAACCTGCGGAAGGATCATTAACGAATGTTTATAAAACATTACGTATTATAATAGGCGCCCTCGGCCGACCACGTCTACGACGGCGGTCGCGTCGGCCGTACGAGCGCCGGTCGAACTGATTCGAACTGTTAAGGACTAACGAAGTCCGAGGCGTCAGCCGACCCGCAAGGGTCGGCGCGCCGGAAGTCAGGTACCTAGTCGAGAGGTCCCCAGGACGAGAGCGCCCCCCGTGCCGCTCAGACCGAGAGATACTGCGTACGTAAAAGCGCCGCCGGCAGCCACCGCGCAGCCGGCTCGGCGCTCCGCGCCTCGGAGTCTGAGTTTTTAAAGTGTCACAACCACGGGTGAATGCGACGCTCCCGCCGGCCCCGACGGTCAGGGCACCGCGAGCTAATGCATCCCAGTCGTGTCGTCGTGCGTCGCGTCGTACCGTCGTCGCGGTCGTATAGCGGCCGCCGGACCCCAGCGCTCCGAATCCGGCCCCGGCCTCCCTTGTCGGAGGTGCAGAGGCACGCCGACGGAGCGCGGTGGACGGTCTGGTCGGTCATGTCGTATACGACCGACGTAGGTCCGCAGCGTAGATATAAAAGACGAAGACTGTGCAAAGGTGCTCGCACCGCCCGAAGGTGGTCGAAGGATGTTCGCCTGACTGACGGAACGTTCGTCCCCGCGTACCGCGCGCCCCTCGAACGGGGGGAGCGATCTGTGTACGGGAGCCGCGCAGGACGAGCGCGTCTCGGACTTTACGTCCGCTCTGCGAAGTGAAACACCTCTCGTTCTCGCAACGTGCAAGCGTGCAAAACTTTGCGTAAGTGTAAAACCGATTAAACGCAGTACCGCGGACAGAGAGTCGCTGGTTAACTGTATGAAAGATTACCCTGAACGGTGGATCACTTGGCTCGTGGGTCGATGAAGAACGCAGCTAATTGCGCGTCAACTTGTGAACTGCAGGACACTTGAACATCGACATTTCGAACGCACATTGCGGTCCTCGGATACTGTTCCTGGACCACTCCTGGCTGAGGGTCGTTTCAATTTCCACGACTGCCGGGTCGGCGTACCGCCGATAACGCGAAGGCCCCCCCATGTGGTGCGCGCGCGTCGTACACGCTCCCAATCGTGTGAGCGGAACGCGCGCCGTACGTACGGGGCGTCGGTCAAGCGCGAAAAGCGGACGGCCGCCGAGGCAAGAATCTGAGCGCTCGCGCACGAGCCGCCCCCCGATACCGCGAGCGCGCCATCGCGCTCGACGTCGGGGCGGCGCGCTAACGCGTCGCTTTAAACTATCGAACGATATAATCATTCGAGCCGACCGCCATCCGTGTACCGGTAAACGATGCCCGGGCGACGCGCCGGTCGACGTGTCCGAGTGTGAATCCCCCCGCCACCGAGATTCGTCCGGGGCGGCGCGAGGTATTCGTCCGACGTCCGATCGCGCGCGCTCAGCCCGAAGGTCCCGTTGCCTACGCGGCCTGTCGGCTAGCGAAAGAAACCAATGAACGCGACCTCAGAGCAGGTGAGATTACCCGCTGAATTTAAGCATATTACTAAGCGGAGGAAAAGAAACTAACTAGGATTCCCTCAGTAGCGGCGAGCGAACAGGGAAGAGCCCAGCACCGAATCCCGCGTCCGGAGACGGACGCCGGGAAATGTGGTGTTAGGGAGGATCCGTTATCCCGAGGTAGCGCGGCGCGCCCAAGTCCTTCTTGAACGGGGCCACTTACCCAGAGAGGGTGCCAGGCCCGTAGCTGGCCGCCGCATGCCGCGGGAGGGTCTCTCCTCAGAGTCGGGTTGCTTGAGAGTGCAGCCCTAAGTGGGTGGTAAACTCCATCTAAGGCTAAATATTACCACGAGACCGATAGCGAACAAGTACCGTGAGGGAAAGTTGAAAAGAACTTTGAAGAGAGAGTTCAAGAGTACGTGAAACCGTTCAGGGGTAAACCTGAGAAACCCGAAAGGTCGAAAGGGGAGATTCAGACGCGTCTCTCGGAAAGTTCGCGAGCAGCGGGCGTTGTGACGTGTGGCGTTCGCGCCGCGCGCGCCGCCCGCGGCCGTCGGACTCCGAACGCGTGCACTTCTCCTCCTGTAGGACGTCGTGACCCGTTGGGCGTCGGCCTAAGGCCCGCGGTGGAGCCCGCGCGCACCTCGGTGCGTTCGGACCCGCGGTGTCCCGGCCGGCCCGACCGACGGTAAAACTATGGCGCGGGGCCGCGACTTGTTCGCGTCCGGCACGTCGCAAGCGCGGACGGCAAACCTGGCATCCGGACCTAGCGCCGGATCCGGGCCCGCCCGGCTGTTGGCGGCGTTGTCCTCGGACAGACCCTGCACACGCCAGTCCACGGCGCTATAGCTTTGGGTACTTTCAGGACCCGTCTTGAAACACGGACCAAGGAGTCTAGCATGTGCGCGAGTCATTGGGACTAAACTAAACCTAAAGGCGCAATGAAAGTGAAGGTTCGCCTCGCGCGAACCGAGGGAGGATGGGCCGGCCCACGGACCGGCCCCGCACTCCCGGGGCGTCTCGTTCTCATCGCGAGAAGAGGCGCACCCAGAGCGTACACGCTGGGACCCGAAAGATGGTGAACTATGCCTGGTCAGGACGAAGTCAGGGGAAACCCTGATGGAGGTCCGTAGCGATTCTGACGTGCAAATCGATCGTCGGAACTGGGTATAGGGGCGAAAGACTAATCGAACCATCTAGTAGCTGGTTCCCTCCGAAGTTTCCCTCAGGATAGCTGGCGCTCGCCGCGTGCGAGTCTCATTCGGTAAAGCGAATGATTAGAGGCATTGGGGTCGAAACGACCTCAACCTATTCTCAAACTTTAAATGGGTGAGATCTCCGGCTTGCTTAAACTGTGAAGCCGCGAGATATCGGATCAGAGTGCCAAGTGGGCCACTTTTGGTAAGCAGAACTGGCGCTGTGGGATGAACCAAACGCCGAGTTAAAGCGCCCAAATCGACGCTTATGGGATACCATGAAAGGCGTTGGTAACTTAAGACAGCAGGACGGTGGCCATGGAAGTCGGAATCCGCCAAGGAGTGTGTAACAACTCACCTGCCGAAGTTACTAGCCCTGAAAATGGATGGCGCTGAAGCGTCGTGCTTATACTCGGCCGTCAGCGGCATGTGAGACGCGGTCCTCGCGGGCCGGCGTCATGAAGCCCTGACGAGTAGGAGGGTCGCGGCGGTGTGCGCAGAAGGACAGGGCGT
>CAWYPV010000049.1:25000-30000 GCA_963966075.1 Aphodius sticticus
CGAGGGTCTCCCGTCTTCGGCGGGGGCCGCCGGCGCGCTCCGCCTTCCGTCGTCGACCGGGGATTTTTTTCCGAGCGACACCCGGCCGTCTGGTCGAAGAATTTACCGAGTGTCTCCCGTCTTCGGCGGGGGCCGCCGGCGCGCTCCGCCTTCCGTCGTCGACCGGGGATTTCTTTCCGAGCGACACCCGGCCGTCTGGTCCAGAAATTCACCGAGGGTCTCCCGTCTTCGGCGGCGGCCGCCGGCGCGCTCCGCCTTCCGTCGTCGACCGGGGATTTTTTTTCCGAGCGACACCCGGCCGTCTGGTCGAAGAATTTACCGAGTGTCTCCCGTCTTCGGCGGGGGCCGCCGGCGCGCTCCGCCTTCCGTCGTCGACCGGGGATTTTTTTTCCGAGCGACACCCGGCCGTCTGGTCGAAGAATTTACCGAGTGTCTCCCGTCTTCGGCGGGGGCCGCCGGCGCGCTCCGCCTTCCGTCGTCGACCGGTGATTTTTTCCGAGCGACACCCGGCCGTCTGGTCAAGAAATTCACCGAGGGTCTCCCGTCTTCGGCGGGGGCCGCCGGCGCGCTCCGCCTTCCGTCGTCGAGCGGGGATTTCTTTCCGAGCGACACCCGGCCGTCTGGTCGAAGAATTTACCGAGTGTCTCCCGTCTTCGGCGGGGGCCGCCGGCGCGCTCCGCCTTCCGTCGTCGACCGGGGATTTTTTTCCGAGCGACACCCGGCCGTCGGGTCGAAAAATTTACCGAGTGTCTCCCGCCGCCGGCGGCGGCCACCGCCGCCTCCCGCCTTCCGTCGCCGATCGGCGACACTTTCCGAGCGGCACCCGGCCGCCGGGTCTAAAAATTTACCGAGGGTCTCCCGCCGCCGGCGGCGGCCACCGCCGCCTCCCGCCTTCCGTCGTCGATCGGCGATACTTTCCGAGCGGCACCCGGCCGCCGGGTCGAAAAATTTACCGAGGGTCACCCGCCGCCGGCGGCGGCTGCCGCCGCCTCCCGCCGCTCATGGCACGACCCTGACCGGAGCCGAGGCGGCGGGTGCGATAAGTCCGCGCGAGCGTCGGCGGTATTCGTTCGAGCCAGCCGGGCGCGCATCGTACTAGCGTTTCGCAACCCGAACTCGCTCGGTTGCGCTTATATAGGGTGAGGTGGGTCCGCGACGGCTAACGCCGGCCGGATCCGCTCGATCCCGTTTAGTTGCGACGAGTCGACAGTCTTGGTATTAGTACACGATAAAGATGCTCCCCGCCGGGCCGCACGTGCGTTGACTTTGATCTGCTGGCTAAGAGAGCGCCTCGGTAAGCTTCGTTCGCGGAGAACCGGCGTTCGCCATTAGAGACGAGTTTTATTAGATGCAGTGCGGTTTAACCGAAAGGTTGCGTTCTCACATATCGTCGCCAAGCGCTCGTAACCGTAAACATTAGCGATTGCCACAGCATGCCCGCGGACGACGCGGACTTTCGCAGTTAGCGTTGATCTATATGCGGGCGCACTTAAAGCCTCGGAGGCGTCCTCTGGACGTCGTCCACAAATATGCAACGACTCGCCTCGTACCGAGCGTGAGAGCGCGGCCCGACAGTTTTCCGAAACGCGCGCTCAGACCGCGTACCATGTCGCTTTCAATCTAGCGAAGGGTGTTTCTGGGAATGTTGAAGCCGTTCGCGGACGAGATTCCGCGTTATAAATTATTCTTTTTAGAACTGCTGCGGGCGGTAATGTCGTCACGTAAACGTCGTCCTATCTCGACGTCGGCGCATTCCGCTCCACTGTGCGTGAAATGTGTGGTCGGCGCGCGTTCGTCGCTGCCGACTGATTTCGACACGGTCAGTTTTTACTATATAGTAGTATACCTCCGGGCCGGGCGAGAAGATCGCCCTCGGCTCGCCGGAGGTGCGACTGTTCTCTCGATCTGCGTTACGCCAGGTCGGCGCGTTACCATCGGTGCGCGTCTTCCGAACGTGGCCGGACGGGTGACAGCTCCCTGGTTGATCCTGCCAGTAGTCATATGCTTGTCTCAAAGATTAAGCCATGCATGTCTCAGTACAAGCCAAATTAAGGTGAAACCGCGAAAGGCTCATTAAATCAGTTATGGTTCCTTAGATCGTACCCACATTTACTTGGATAACTGTGGTAATTCTAGAGCTAATACATGCAAACAGAGCTCCGACCGGAGACGGAAGGAGCGCTTTTATTAGATCAAAACCAATCGGCGTCGGGTTCGCCCGTCGTCGTACACCTTGGTGACTCTGAATAACTTTTTGCTGATCGCACGGTCTCGCACCGGCGACGCATCTTTCAAATGTCTGCCTTATCAACTGTCGATGGTAGGTTCTGCGCCTACCATGGTTGTAACGGGTAACGGGGAATCAGGGTTCGATTCCGGAGAGGGAGCCTGAGAAACGGCTACCACATCCAAGGAAGGCAGCAGGCGCGCAAATTACCCACTCCCGGCACGGGGAGGTAGTGACGAAAAATAACGATACGGGACTCATCCGAGGCCCCGTAATCGGAATGAGTACACTCTAAACCCTTTAACGAGGATCAATTGGAGGGCAAGTCTGGTGCCAGCAGCCGCGGTAATTCCAGCTCCAATAGCGTATATTAAAGTTGTTGCGGTTAAAAAGCTCGTAGTCGAATTTGTGTCCCGCGCCGCCGGTTCATCGCTCGCGGTGTTAACTGGCGTGTCCGCGGGACGTCCTGCCGGTGGGCTTAGCCTCTCGGGGCGGCCCAATCTCAATCCCACCGCGGTGCTCTTCATTGAGTGTCGAGGTGGGCCGGCACGTTTACTTTGAACAAATTAGAGTGCTTAAAGCAGGCTAAAATTTCGCCTGAATACTGTGTGCATGGAATAATGGAATAGGACCTCGGTTCTATTTTGTTGGTTTTCGGAACCCCGAGGTAATGATTAATAGGAACGGATGGGGGCATTCGTATTGCGACGTTAGAGGTGAAATTCTTGGATCGTCGCAAGACGGACAGAAGCGAAAGCATTTGCCAAAAACGCTTTCATTGATCAAGAACGAAAGTTAGAGGTTCGAAGGCGATCAGATACCGCCCTAGTTCTAACCATAAACGATGCCAGCTAGCGATCCGCCGACGTTCCTCCGATGACTCGGCGGGCAGCTTCCGGGAAACCAAAGCTTTTGGGTTCCGGGGGAAGTATGGTTGCAAAGCTGAAACTTAAAGGAATTGACGGAAGGGCACCACCAGGAGTGGAGCCTGCGGCTTAATTTGACTCAACACGGGAAACCTCACCAGGCCCGGACACCGGAAGGATTGACAGATTGAGAGCTCTTTCTTGATTCGGTGGGTGGTGGTGCATGGCCGTTCTTAGTTGGTGGAGCGATTTGTCTGGTTAATTCCGATAACGAACGAGACTCTAGCCTGCTAACTAGGCGTATTTTCGACATCTCAAAGGTCCGCCGGCCCGGCGCTCGCGTCGTGGTCGTGCGCGATTTTTACTGTCGGCGTACAATTAATTCTTCTTAGAGGGACAGGCGGCTTCTAGCCGCACGAGATTGAGCAATAACAGGTCTGTAATGCCCTTAGATGTTCTGGGCCGCACGCGCGCTACACTGAAGGAATCAGCGTGTCTTCCCTGGCCGAACGGCCCGGGTAACCCGCTGAACCTCCTTCGTGCTAGGGATTGGGGCTTGCAATTGTTCCCCATGAACGAGGAATTCCCAGTAAGCGCGAGTCATAAGCTCGCGTTGATTACGTCCCTGCCCTTTGTACACACCGCCCGTCGCTACTACCGATTGAATGATTTAGTGAGGTCTTCGGACCGGTGCGCGGTGGCGTTTCGACGTCGCCGATGATGCTGGGAAGATGACCAAACTTGATCATTTAGAGGAAGTAAAAGTCGTAACAAGGTTTCCGTAGGTGAACCTGCGGAAGGATCATTAACGAATGTTTATAAAACATTACGTATTATAATAGGCGCCCTCGGCCGACCACGTCTACGACGGCGGTCGCGTCGGCCGTACGAGCGCCGGTCGAACTGATTCGAACTGTTAAGGACTAACGAAGTCCGAGGCGTCAGCCGACCCGCAAGGGTCGGCGCGCCGGAAGTCAGGTACCTAGTCGAGAGGTCCCCAGGACGAGAGCGCCCCCCGTGCCGCTCAGACCGAGAGATACTGCGTACGTAAAAGCGCCGCCGGCAGCCACCGCGCAGCCGGCTCGGCGCTCCGCGCCTCGGAGTCTGAGTTTTTAAAGTGTCACAACCACGGGTGAATGCGACGCTCCCGCCGGCCCCGACGGTCAGGGCACCGCGAGCTAATGCATCCCAGTCGTGTCGTCGTGCGTCGCGTCGTACCGTCGTCGCGGTCGTATAGCGGCCGCCGGACCCCAGCGCTCCGAATCCGGCCCCGGCCTCCCTTGTCGGAGGTGCAGAGGCACGCCGACGGAGCGCGGTGGACGGTCTGGTCGGTCATGTCGTATACGACCGACGTAGGTCCGCAGCGTAGATATAAAAGACGAAGACTGTGCAAAGGTGCTCGCACCGCCCGAAGGTGGTCGAAGGATGTTCGCCTGACTGACGGAACGTTCGTCCCCGCGTACCGCGCGCCCCTCGAACGGGGGGAGCGATCTGTGTACGGGAGCCGCGCAGGACGAGCGCGTCTCGGACTTTACGTCCGCTCTGCGAAGTGAAACACCTCTCGTTCTCGCAACGTGCAAGCGTGCAAAACTTTGCGTAAGTGTAAAACCGATTAAACGCAGTACCGCGGACAGAGAGTCGCTGGTTAACTGTATGAAAGATTACCCTGAACGGTGGATCACTTGGCTCGTGGGTCGATGAAGAACGCAGCTAATTGCGCGTCAACTTGTGAACTGCAGGACACTTGAACATCGACATTTCGAACGCTCATTGCGGTCCTCGGATACTGTTCCTGGACCACTCCTGGCTGAGGGTCGTTTCAATTTCCACGACTGCCGGGTCGGCGTACCGCCGATAACGCGAAGGCCCCCCCATGTGGTGCGCGCGCGTCGTACACGCTCCCAATC
>CAWYPV010000049.1:37500-42500 GCA_963966075.1 Aphodius sticticus
GCGCGGCCCGACAGTTTTCCGAAACGCGCGCTCAGACCGCGTACCATGTCGCTTTCAATCTAGCGAAGGGTGTTTCTGGGAATGTTGAAGCCGTTCGCGGACGAGATTCCGCGTTATAAATTATTCTTTTTAGAACTGCTGCGGGCGGTAATGTCGTCACGTAAACGTCGTCCTATCTCGACGTCGGCGCATTCCGCTCCACTGTGCGTGAAATGTGTGGTCGGCGCGCGTTCGTCGCTGCCGACTGATTTTGACACGGTCAGTTTTTACTATATAGTAGTATACCTCCGGGCCGGGCGAGAAGATCGCCCTCGGCTCGCCGGAGGTGCGACTGTTCTCTCGATCTGCGTTACGCCAGGTCGGCGCGTTACCATCGGTGCGCGTCTTCCGAACGTGGCCGGACGGGTGACAGCTCCCTGGTTGATCCTGCCAGTAGTCATATGCTTGTCTCAAAGATTAAGCCATGCATGTCTCAGTACAAGCCAAATTAAGGTGAAACCGCGAAAGGCTCATTAAATCAGTTATGGTTCCTTAGATCGTACCCACATTTACTTGGATAACTGTGGTAATTCTAGAGCTAATACATGCAAACAGAGCTCCGACCGGAGACGGAAGGAGCGCTTTTATTAGATCAAAACCAATCGGCGTCGGGTTCGCCCGTCGTCGTACACCTTGGTGACTCTGAATAACTTTTTGCTGATCGCACGGTCTCGCACCGGCGACGCATCTTTCAAATGTCTGCCTTATCAACTGTCGATGGTAGGTTCTGCGCCTACCATGGTTGTAACGGGTAACGGGGAATCAGGGTTCGATTCCGGAGAGGGAGCCTGAGAAACGGCTACCACATCCAAGGAAGGCAGCAGGCGCGCAAATTACCCACTCCCGGCACGGGGAGGTAGTGACGAAAAATAACGATACGGGACTCATCCGAGGCCCCGTAATCGGAATGAGTACACTCTAAACCCTTTAACGAGGATCAATTGGAGGGCAAGTCTGGTGCCAGCAGCCGCGGTAATTCCAGCTCCAATAGCGTATATTAAAGTTGTTGCGGTTAAAAAGCTCGTAGTCGAATTTGTGTCCCGCGCCGCCGGTTCATCGCTCGCGGTGTTAACTGGCGTGTCCGCGGGACGTCCTGCCGGTGGGCTTAGCCTCTCGGGGCGGCCCAATCTCAATCCCACCGCGGTGCTCTTCATTGAGTGTCGAGGTGGGCCGGCACGTTTACTTTGAACAAATTAGAGTGCTTAAAGCAGGCTAAAATTTCGCCTGAATACTGTGTGCATGGAATAATGGAATAGGACCTCGGTTCTATTTTGTTGGTTTTCGGAACCCCGAGGTAATGATTAATAGGAACGGATGGGGGCATTCGTATTGCGACGTTAGAGGTGAAATTCTTGGATCGTCGCAAGACGGACAGAAGCGAAAGCATTTGCCAAAAACGCTTTCATTGATCAAGAACGAAAGTTAGAGGTTCGAAGGCGATCAGATACCGCCCTAGTTCTAACCATAAACGATGCCAGCTAGCGATCCGCCGACGTTCCTCCGATGACTCGGCGGGCAGCTTCCGGGAAACCAAAGCTTTTGGGTTCCGGGGGAAGTATGGTTGCAAAGCTGAAACTTAAAGGAATTGACGGAAGGGCACCACCAGGAGTGGAGCCTGCGGCTTAATTTGACTCAACACGGGAAACCTCACCAGGCCCGGACACCGGAAGGATTGACAGATTGAGAGCTCTTTCTTGATTCGGTGGGTGGTGGTGCATGGCCGTTCTTAGTTGGTGGAGCGATTTGTCTGGTTAATTCCGATAACGAACGAGACTCTAGCCTGCTAACTAGGCGTATTTTCGACATCTCAAAGGTCCGCCGGCCCGGCGCTCGCGTCGTGGTCGTGCGCGATTTTTACTGTCGGCGTACAATTAATTCTTCTTAGAGGGACAGGCGGCTTCTAGCCGCACGAGATTGAGCAATAACAGGTCTGTAATGCCCTTAGATGTTCTGGGCCGCACGCGCGCTACACTGAAGGAATCAGCGTGTCTTCCCTGGCCGAACGGCCCGGGTAACCCGCTGAACCTCCTTCGTGCTAGGGATTGGGGCTTGCAATTGTTCCCCATGAACGAGGAATTCCCAGTAAGCGCGAGTCATAAGCTCGCGTTGATTACGTCCCTGCCCTTTGTACACACCGCCCGTCGCTACTACCGATTGAATGATTTAGTGAGGTCTTCGGACCGGTGCGCGGTGGCGTTTCGACGTCGCCGATGATGCTGGGAAGATGACCAAACTTGATCATTTAGAGGAAGTAAAAGTCGTAACAAGGTTTCCGTAGGTGAACCTGCGGAAGGATCATTAACGAATGTTTATAAAACATTACGTATTATAATAGGCGCCCTCGGCCGACCACGTCTACGACGGCGGTCGCGTCGGCCGTACGAGCGCCGGTCGAACTGATTCGAACTGTTAAGGACTAACGAAGTCCGAGGCGTCAGCCGACCCGCAAGGGTCGGCGCGCCGGAAGTCAGGTACCTAGTCGAGAGGTCCCCAGGACGAGAGCGCCCCCCGTGCCGCTCAGACCGAGAGATACTGCGTACGTAAAAGCGCCGCCGGCAGCCACCGCGCAGCCGGCTCGGCGCTCCGCGCCTCGGAGTCTGAGTTTTTAAAGTGTCACAACCACGGGTGAATGCGACGCTCCCGCCGGCCCCGACGGTCAGGGCACCGCGAGCTAATGCATCCCAGTCGTGTCGTCGTGCGTCGCGTCGTACCGTCGTCGCGGTCGTATAGCGGCCGCCGGACCCCAGCGCTCCGAATCCGGCCCCGGCCTCCCTTGTCGGAGGTGCAGAGGCACGCCGACGGAGCGCGGTGGACGGTCTGGTCGGTCATGTCGTATACGACCGACGTAGGTCCGCAGCGTAGATATAAAAGACGAAGACTGTGCAAAGGTGCTCGCACCGCCCGAAGGTGGTCGAAGGATGTTCGCCTGACTGACGGAACGTTCGTCCCCGCGTACCGCGCGCCCCTCGAACGGGGGGAGCGATCTGTGTACGGGAGCCGCGCAGGACGAGCGCGTCTCGGACTTTACGTCCGCTCTGCGAAGTGAAACACCTCTCGTTCTCGCAACGTGCAAGCGTGCAAAACTTTGCGTAAGTGTAAAACCGATTAAACGCAGTACCGCGGACAGAGAGTCGCTGGTTAACTGTATGAAAGATTACCCTGAACGGTGGATCACTTGGCTCGTGGGTCGATGAAGAACGCAGCTAATTGCGCGTCAACTTGTGAACTGCAGGACACTTGAACATCGACATTTCGAACGCACATTGCGGTCCTCGGATACTGTTCCTGGACCACTCCTGGCTGAGGGTCGTTTCAATTTCCACGACTGCCGGGTCGGCGTACCGCCGATAACGCGAAGGCCCCCCCATGTGGTGCGCGCGCGTCGTACACGCTCCCAATCGTGTGAGCGGAACGCGCGCCGTACGTACGGGGCGTCGGTCAAGCGCGAAAAGCGGACGGCCGCCGAGGCAAGAATCTGAGCGCTCGCGCACGAGCCGCCCCCCGATACCGCGAGCGCGCCATCGCGCTCGACGTCGGGGCGGCGCGCTAACGCGTCGCTTTAAACTATCGAACGATATAATCATTCGAGCCGACCGCCATCCGTGTACCGGTAAACGATGCCCGGGCGACGCGCCGGTCGACGTGTCCGAGTGTGAATCCCCCCGCCACCGAGATTCGTCCGGGGCGGCGCGAGGTATTCGTCCGACGTCCGATCGCGCGCGCTCAGCCCGAAGGTCCCGTTGCCTACGCGGCCTGTCGGCTAGCGAAAGAAACCAATGAACGCGACCTCAGAGCAGGTGAGATTACCCGCTGAATTTAAGCATATTACTAAGCGGAGGAAAAGAAACTAACTAGGATTCCCTCAGTAGCGGCGAGCGAACAGGGAAGAGCCCAGCACCGAATCCCGCGTCCGGAGACGGACGCCGGGAAATGTGGTGTTAGGGAGGATCCGTTATCCCGAGGTAGCGCGGCGCGCCCAAGTCCTTCTTGAACGGGGCCACTTACCCAGAGAGGGTGCCAGGCCCGTAGCTGGCCGCCGCATGCCGCGGGAGGGTCTCTCCTCAGAGTCGGGTTGCTTGAGAGTGCAGCCCTAAGTGGGTGGTAAACTCCATCTAAGGCTAAATATTACCACGAGACCGATAGCGAACAAGTACCGTGAGGGAAAGTTGAAAAGAACTTTGAAGAGAGAGTTCAAGAGTACGTGAAACCGTTCAGGGGTAAACCTGAGAAACCCGAAAGGTCGAAAGGGGAGATTCAGACGCGTCTCTCGGAAAGTTCGCGAGCAGCGGGCGTTGTGACGTGTGGCGTTCGCGCCGCGCGCGCCGCCCGCGGCCGTCGGACTCCGAACGCGTGCACTTCTCCTCCTGTAGGACGTCGTGACCCGTTGGGCGTCGGCCTAAGGCCCGCGGTGGAGCCCGCGCGCACCTCGGTGCGTTCGGACCCGCGGTGTCCCGGCCGGCCCGACCGACGGTAAAACTATGGCGCGGGGCCGCGACTTGTTCGCGTCCGGCACGTCGCAAGCGCGGACGGCAAACCTGGCATCCGGACCTAGCGCCGGATCCGGGCCCGCCCGGCTGTTGGCGGCGTTGTCCTCGGACAGACCCTGCACACGCCAGTCCACGGCGCTATAGCTTTGGGTACTTTCAGGACCCGTCTTGAAACACGGACCAAGGAGTCTAGCATGTGCGCGAGTCATTGGGACTAAACTAAACCTAAAGGCGCAATGAAAGTGAAGGTTCGCCTCGCGCGAACCGAGGGAGGATGGGCCGGCCCACGGACCGGCCCCGCACTCCCGGGGCGTCTCGTTCTCATCGCGAGAAGAGGCGCACCCAGAGCGTACACGCTGGGACCCGAAAGATGGTGAACTATGCCTGGTCAGGACGAAGTCAGGGGAAACCCTGATGGAGGTCCGTAGCGATTCTGACGTGCAAATCGATCGTCGGAACTGGGTATAGGGGCGA
>CAWYPV010000049.1:47500-52500 GCA_963966075.1 Aphodius sticticus
GGTCGAAGAATTTACCGAGTGTCTCCCGTCTTCGGCGGGGGCCGCCGGCGCGCTCCGCCTTCCGTCGTCGACCGGGGATTTTTTTCCGAGCGACACCCGGCCGTCGGGTCGAAAAATTTACCGAGTGTCTCCCGCCGCCGGCGGCGGCCACCGCCGCCTCCCGCCTTCCGTCGCCGATCGGCGACACTTTCCGAGCGGCACCCGGCCGCCGGGTCTAAAAATTTACCGAGGGTCTCCCGCCGCCGGCGGCGGCCACCGCCGCCTCCCGCCTTCCGTCGTCGATCGGCGATACTTTCCGAGCGGCACCCGGCCGCCGGGTCGAAAAATTTACCGAGGGTCACCCGCCGCCGGCGGCGGCTGCCGCCGCCTCCCGCCGCTCATGGCACGACCCTGACCGGAGCCGAGGCGGCGGGTGCGATAAGTCCGCGCGAGCGTCGGCGGTATTCGTTCGAGCCAGCCGGGCGCGCATCGTACTAGCGTTTCGCAACCCGAACTCGCTCGGTTGCGCTTATATAGGGTGAGGTGGGTCCGCGACGGCTAACGCCGGCCGGATCCGCTCGATCCCGTTTAGTTGCGACGAGTCGACAGTCTTGGTATTAGTACACGATAAAGATGCTCCCCGCCGGGCCGCACGTGCGTTGACTTTGATCTGCTGGCTAAGAGAGCGCCTCGGTAAGCTTCGTTCGCGGAGAACCGGCGTTCGCCATTAGAGACGAGTTTTATTAGATGCAGTGCGGTTTAACCGAAAGGTTGCGTTCTCACATATCGTCGCCAAGCGCTCGTAACCGTAAACATTAGCGATTGCCACAGCATGCCCGCGGACGACGCGGACTTTCGCAGTTAGCGTTGATCTATATGCGGGCGCACTTAAAGCCTCGGAGGCGTCCTCTGGACGTCGTCCACAAATATGCAACGACTCGCCTCGTACCGAGCGTGAGAGCGCGGCCCGACAGTTTTCCGAAACGCGCGCTCAGACCGCGTACCATGTCGCTTTCAATCTAGCGAAGGGTGTTTCTGGGAATGTTGAAGCCGTTCGCGGACGAGATTCCGCGTTATAAATTATTCTTTTTAGAACTGCTGCGGGCGGTAATGTCGTCACGTAAACGTCGTCCTATCTCGACGTCGGCGCATTCCGCTCCACTGTGCGTGAAATGTGTGGTCGGCGCGCGTTCGTCGCTGCCGACTGATTTCGACACGGTCAGTTTTTACTATATAGTAGTATACCTCCGGGCCGGGCGAGAAGATCGCCCTCGGCTCGCCGGAGGTGCGACTGTTCTCTCGATCTGCGTTACGCCAGGTCGGCGCGTTACCATCGGTGCGCGTCTTCCGAACGTGGCCGGACGGGTGACAGCTCCCTGGTTGATCCTGCCAGTAGTCATATGCTTGTCTCAAAGATTAAGCCATGCATGTCTCAGTACAAGCCAAATTAAGGTGAAACCGCGAAAGGCTCATTAAATCAGTTATGGTTCCTTAGATCGTACCCACATTTACTTGGATAACTGTGGTAATTCTAGAGCTAATACATGCAAACAGAGCTCCGACCGGAGACGGAAGGAGCGCTTTTATTAGATCAAAACCAATCGGCGTCGGGTTCGCCCGTCGTCGTACACCTTGGTGACTCTGAATAACTTTTTGCTGATCGCACGGTCTCGCACCGGCGACGCATCTTTCAAATGTCTGCCTTATCAACTGTCGATGGTAGGTTCTGCGCCTACCATGGTTGTAACGGGTAACGGGGAATCAGGGTTCGATTCCGGAGAGGGAGCCTGAGAAACGGCTACCACATCCAAGGAAGGCAGCAGGCGCGCAAATTACCCACTCCCGGCACGGGGAGGTAGTGACGAAAAATAACGATACGGGACTCATCCGAGGCCCCGTAATCGGAATGAGTACACTCTAAACCCTTTAACGAGGATCAATTGGAGGGCAAGTCTGGTGCCAGCAGCCGCGGTAATTCCAGCTCCAATAGCGTATATTAAAGTTGTTGCGGTTAAAAAGCTCGTAGTCGAATTTGTGTCCCGCGCCGCCGGTTCATCGCTCGCGGTGTTAACTGGCGTGTCCGCGGGACGTCCTGCCGGTGGGCTTAGCCTCTCGGGGCGGCCCAATCTCAATCCCACCGCGGTGCTCTTCATTGAGTGTCGAGGTGGGCCGGCACGTTTACTTTGAACAAATTAGAGTGCTTAAAGCAGGCTAAAATTTCGCCTGAATACTGTGTGCATGGAATAATGGAATAGGACCTCGGTTCTATTTTGTTGGTTTTCGGAACCCCGAGGTAATGATTAATAGGAACGGATGGGGGCATTCGTATTGCGACGTTAGAGGTGAAATTCTTGGATCGTCGCAAGACGGACAGAAGCGAAAGCATTTGCCAAAAACGCTTTCATTGATCAAGAACGAAAGTTAGAGGTTCGAAGGCGATCAGATACCGCCCTAGTTCTAACCATAAACGATGCCAGCTAGCGATCCGCCGACGTTCCTCCGATGACTCGGCGGGCAGCTTCCGGGAAACCAAAGCTTTTGGGTTCCGGGGGAAGTATGGTTGCAAAGCTGAAACTTAAAGGAATTGACGGAAGGGCACCACCAGGAGTGGAGCCTGCGGCTTAATTTGACTCAACACGGGAAACCTCACCAGGCCCGGACACCGGAAGGATTGACAGATTGAGAGCTCTTTCTTGATTCGGTGGGTGGTGGTGCATGGCCGTTCTTAGTTGGTGGAGCGATTTGTCTGGTTAATTCCGATAACGAACGAGACTCTAGCCTGCTAACTAGGCGTATTTTCGACATCTCAAAGGTCCGCCGGCCCGGCGCTCGCGTCGTGGTCGTGCGCGATTTTTACTGTCGGCGTACAATTAATTCTTCTTAGAGGGACAGGCGGCTTCTAGCCGCACGAGATTGAGCAATAACAGGTCTGTAATGCCCTTAGATGTTCTGGGCCGCACGCGCGCTACACTGAAGGAATCAGCGTGTCTTCCCTGGCCGAACGGCCCGGGTAACCCGCTGAACCTCCTTCGTGCTAGGGATTGGGGCTTGCAATTGTTCCCCATGAACGAGGAATTCCCAGTAAGCGCGAGTCATAAGCTCGCGTTGATTACGTCCCTGCCCTTTGTACACACCGCCCGTCGCTACTACCGATTGAATGATTTAGTGAGGTCTTCGGACCGGTGCGCGGTGGCGTTTCGACGTCGCCGATGATGCTGGGAAGATGACCAAACTTGATCATTTAGAGGAAGTAAAAGTCGTAACAAGGTTTCCGTAGGTGAACCTGCGGAAGGATCATTAACGAATGTTTATAAAACATTACGTATTATAATAGGCGCCCTCGGCCGACCACGTCTACGACGGCGGTCGCGTCGGCCGTACGAGCGCCGGTCGAACTGATTCGAACTGTTAAGGACTAACGAAGTCCGAGGCGTCAGCCGACCCGCAAGGGTCGGCGCGCCGGAAGTCAGGTACCTAGTCGAGAGGTCCCCAGGACGAGAGCGCCCCCCGTGCCGCTCAGACCGAGAGATACTGCGTACGTAAAAGCGCCGCCGGCAGCCACCGCGCAGCCGGCTCGGCGCTCCGCGCCTCGGAGTCTGAGTTTTTAAAGTGTCACAACCACGGGTGAATGCGACGCTCCCGCCGGCCCCGACGGTCAGGGCACCGCGAGCTAATGCATCCCAGTCGTGTCGTCGTGCGTCGCGTCGTACCGTCGTCGCGGTCGTATAGCGGCCGCCGGACCCCAGCGCTCCGAATCCGGCCCCGGCCTCCCTTGTCGGAGGTGCAGAGGCACGCCGACGGAGCGCGGTGGACGGTCTGGTCGGTCATGTCGTATACGACCGACGTAGGTCCGCAGCGTAGATATAAAAGACGAAGACTGTGCAAAGGTGCTCGCACCGCCCGAAGGTGGTCGAAGGATGTTCGCCTGACTGACGGAACGTTCGTCCCCGCGTACCGCGCGCCCCTCGAACGGGGGGAGCGATCTGTGTACGGGAGCCGCGCAGGACGAGCGCGTCTCGGACTTTACGTCCGCTCTGCGAAGTGAAACACCTCTCGTTCTCGCAACGTGCAAGCGTGCAAAACTTTGCGTAAGTGTAAAACCGATTAAACGCAGTACCGCGGACAGAGAGTCGCTGGTTAACTGTATGAAAGATTACCCTGAACGGTGGATCACTTGGCTCGTGGGTCGATGAAGAACGCAGCTAATTGCGCGTCAACTTGTGAACTGCAGGACACTTGAACATCGACATTTCGAACGCACATTGCGGTCCTCGGATACTGTTCCTGGACCACTCCTGGCTGAGGGTCGTTTCAATTTCCACGACTGCCGGGTCGGCGTACCGCCGATAACGCGAAGGCCCCCCCATGTGGTGCGCGCGCGTCGTACACGCTCCCAATCGTGTGAGCGGAACGCGCGCCGTACGTACGGGGCGTCGGTCAAGCGCGAAAAGCGGACGGCCGCCGAGGCAAGAATCTGAGCGCTCGCGCACGAGCCGCCCCCCGATACCGCGAGCGCGCCATCGCGCTCGACGTCGGGGCGGCGCGCTAACGCGTCGCTTTAAACTATCGAACGATATAATCATTCGAGCCGACCGCCATCCGTGTACCGGTAAACGATGCCCGGGCGACGCGCCGGTCGACGTGTCCGAGTGTGAATCCCCCCGCCACCGAGATTCGTCCGGGGCGGCGCGAGGTATTCGTCCGACGTCCGATCGCGCGCGCTCAGCCCGAAGGTCCCGTTGCCTACGCGGCCTGTCGGCTAGCGAAAGAAACCAATGAACGCGACCTCAGAGCAGGTGAGATTACCCGCTGAATTTAAGCATATTACTAAGCGGAGGAAAAGAAACTAACTAGGATTCCCTCAGTAGCGGCGAGCGAACAGGGAAGAGCCCAGCACCGAATCCCGCGTCCGGAGACGGACGCCGGGAAATGTGGTGTTAGGGAGGATCCGTTATCCCGAGGTAGCGCGGCGCGCCCAAGTCCTTCTTGAACGGGGCCACTTACCCAGAGAGGGTGCCAGG
>CAWYPV010000049.1:57500-65000 GCA_963966075.1 Aphodius sticticus
GATCCGACGAAGCGTCCGCAAGCAACAATGTCGGCTTGTTGTAGGGTGGCCGAGGCGCGCAATCGGCAATCACTGAGAAAGCGACCAACACCTTCTCATTCCCGGGGGAGTTGGTTTTTCGTACTTATGAAAAAAAAATTAAAAATTATTAAAAAATTTTTTTTTAAATTATAAAAATTTTTTTTGGAAATTTAGCGTCGAACGCACGCTCCGCGGCGGGTTCAATTGAACGCGCCGCCGCCATCGATCGGCGGGAATATTTTCCGAGCGGCACCCGGGTCGCGGCCGCCGGCGCGCTCCGCCTTCCGTCGTCGACCGGGGATTTTTTTCCGAGCGACACCCGGCCGTCTGGTCGAAGAATTTACCGAGTGTCTCCCGTCTTCGGCGGGGGCCGCCGGCGCGCTCCGCCTTCCGTCGTCGACCGGGGATTTCTTTCCGAGCGACACCCGGCCGTCTGGTCCAGAAATTCACCGAGGGTCTCCCGTCTTCGGCGGCGGCCGCCGGCGCGCTCCGCCTTCCGTCGTCGACCGGGGATTTTTTTTCCGAGCGACACCCGGCCGTCTGGTCAAGAAATTCACCGAGGGTCTCCCGTCTTCGGCGGGGGCCGCCGGCGCGCTCCGCCTTCCGTCGTCGACCGGGGATTTTTTTCCGAGCGACACCCGGCCGTCTGGTCGAAGAATTTACCGAGTGTCTCCCGTCTTCGGCGGGGGCCGCCGGCGCGCTCCGCCTTCCGTCGTCGACCGGGGATTTCTTTCCGAGCGACACCCGGCCGTCTGGTCCAGAAATTCACCGAGGGTCTCCCGTCTTCGGCGGCGGCCGCCGGCGCGCTCCGCCTTCCGTCGTCGACCGGGGATTTTTTTTCCGAGCGACACCCGGCCGTCTGGTCGAAGAATTTACCGAGTGTCTCCCGTCTTCGGCGGGGGCCGCCGGCGCGCTCCGCCTTCCGTCGTCGACCGGGGATTTTTTTTCCGAGCGACACCCGGCCGTCTGGTCGAAGAATTTACCGAGTGTCTCCCGTCTTCGGCGGGGGCCGCCGGCGCGCTCCGCCTTCCGTCGTCGACCGGTGATTTTTTCCGAGCGACACCCGGCCGTCTGGTCAAGAAATTCACCGAGGGTCTCCCGTCTTCGGCGGGGGCCGCCGGCGCGCTCCGCCTTCCGTCGTCGAGCGGGGATTTCTTTCCGAGCGACACCCGGCCGTCTGGTCGAAGAATTTACCGAGTGTCTCCCGTCTTCGGCGGGGGCCGCCGGCGCGCTCCGCCTTCCGTCGTCGACCGGGGATTTTTTTCCGAGCGACACCCGGCCGTCGGGTCGAAAAATTTACCGAGTGTCTCCCGCCGCCGGCGGCGGCCACCGCCGCCTCCCGCCTTCCGTCGCCGATCGGCGACACTTTCCGAGCGGCACCCGGCCGCCGGGTCTAAAAATTTACCGAGGGTCTCCCGCCGCCGGCGGCGGCCACCGCCGCCTCCCGCCTTCCGTCGTCGATCGGCGATACTTTCCGAGCGGCACCCGGCCGCCGGGTCGAAAAATTTACCGAGGGTCACCCGCCGCCGGCGGCGGCTGCCGCCGCCTCCCGCCGCTCATGGCACGACCCTGACCGGAGCCGAGGCGGCGGGTGCGATAAGTCCGCGCGAGCGTCGGCGGTATTCGTTCGAGCCAGCCGGGCGCGCATCGTACTAGCGTTTCGCAACCCGAACTCGCTCGGTTGCGCTTATATAGGGTGAGGTGGGTCCGCGACGGCTAACGCCGGCCGGATCCGCTCGATCCCGTTTAGTTGCGACGAGTCGACAGTCTTGGTATTAGTACACGATAAAGATGCTCCCCGCCGGGCCGCACGTGCGTTGACTTTGATCTGCTGGCTAAGAGAGCGCCTCGGTAAGCTTCGTTCGCGGAGAACCGGCGTTCGCCATTAGAGACGAGTTTTATTAGATGCAGTGCGGTTTAACCGAAAGGTTGCGTTCTCACATATCGTCGCCAAGCGCTCGTAACCGTAAACATTAGCGATTGCCACAGCATGCCCGCGGACGACGCGGACTTTCGCAGTTAGCGTTGATCTATATGCGGGCGCACTTAAAGCCTCGGAGGCGTCCTCTGGACGTCGTCCACAAATATGCAACGACTCGCCTCGTACCGAGCGTGAGAGCGCGGCCCGACAGTTTTCCGAAACGCGCGCTCAGACCGCGTACCATGTCGCTTTCAATCTAGCGAAGGGTGTTTCTGGGAATGTTGAAGCCGTTCGCGGACGAGATTCCGCGTTATAAATTATTCTTTTTAGAACTGCTGCGGGCGGTAATGTCGTCACGTAAACGTCGTCCTATCTCGACGTCGGCGCATTCCGCTCCACTGTGCGTGAAATGTGTGGTCGGCGCGCGTTCGTCGCTGCCGACTGATTTCGACACGGTCAGTTTTTACTATATAGTAGTATACCTCCGGGCCGGGCGAGAAGATCGCCCTCGGCTCGCCGGAGGTGCGACTGTTCTCTCGATCTGCGTTACGCCAGGTCGGCGCGTTACCATCGGTGCGCGTCTTCCGAACGTGGCCGGACGGGTGACAGCTCCCTGGTTGATCCTGCCAGTAGTCATATGCTTGTCTCAAAGATTAAGCCATGCATGTCTCAGTACAAGCCAAATTAAGGTGAAACCGCGAAAGGCTCATTAAATCAGTTATGGTTCCTTAGATCGTACCCACATTTACTTGGATAACTGTGGTAATTCTAGAGCTAATACATGCAAACAGAGCTCCGACCGGAGACGGAAGGAGCGCTTTTATTAGATCAAAACCAATCGGCGTCGGGTTCGCCCGTCGTCGTACACCTTGGTGACTCTGAATAACTTTTTGCTGATCGCACGGTCTCGCACCGGCGACGCATCTTTCAAATGTCTGCCTTATCAACTGTCGATGGTAGGTTCTGCGCCTACCATGGTTGTAACGGGTAACGGGGAATCAGGGTTCGATTCCGGAGAGGGAGCCTGAGAAACGGCTACCACATCCAAGGAAGGCAGCAGGCGCGCAAATTACCCACTCCCGGCACGGGGAGGTAGTGACGAAAAATAACGATACGGGACTCATCCGAGGCCCCGTAATCGGAATGAGTACACTCTAAACCCTTTAACGAGGATCAATTGGAGGGCAAGTCTGGTGCCAGCAGCCGCGGTAATTCCAGCTCCAATAGCGTATATTAAAGTTGTTGCGGTTAAAAAGCTCGTAGTCGAATTTGTGTCCCGCGCCGCCGGTTCATCGCTCGCGGTGTTAACTGGCGTGTCCGCGGGACGTCCTGCCGGTGGGCTTAGCCTCTCGGGGCGGCCCAATCTCAATCCCACCGCGGTGCTCTTCATTGAGTGTCGAGGTGGGCCGGCACGTTTACTTTGAACAAATTAGAGTGCTTAAAGCAGGCTAAAATTTCGCCTGAATACTGTGTGCATGGAATAATGGAATAGGACCTCGGTTCTATTTTGTTGGTTTTCGGAACCCCGAGGTAATGATTAATAGGAACGGATGGGGGCATTCGTATTGCGACGTTAGAGGTGAAATTCTTGGATCGTCGCAAGACGGACAGAAGCGAAAGCATTTGCCAAAAACGCTTTCATTGATCAAGAACGAAAGTTAGAGGTTCGAAGGCGATCAGATACCGCCCTAGTTCTAACCATAAACGATGCCAGCTAGCGATCCGCCGACGTTCCTCCGATGACTCGGCGGGCAGCTTCCGGGAAACCAAAGCTTTTGGGTTCCGGGGGAAGTATGGTTGCAAAGCTGAAACTTAAAGGAATTGACGGAAGGGCACCACCAGGAGTGGAGCCTGCGGCTTAATTTGACTCAACACGGGAAACCTCACCAGGCCCGGACACCGGAAGGATTGACAGATTGAGAGCTCTTTCTTGATTCGGTGGGTGGTGGTGCATGGCCGTTCTTAGTTGGTGGAGCGATTTGTCTGGTTAATTCCGATAACGAACGAGACTCTAGCCTGCTAACTAGGCGTATTTTCGACATCTCAAAGGTCCGCCGGCCCGGCGCTCGCGTCGTGGTCGTGCGCGATTTTTACTGTCGGCGTACAATTAATTCTTCTTAGAGGGACAGGCGGCTTCTAGCCGCACGAGATTGAGCAATAACAGGTCTGTAATGCCCTTAGATGTTCTGGGCCGCACGCGCGCTACACTGAAGGAATCAGCGTGTCTTCCCTGGCCGAACGGCCCGGGTAACCCGCTGAACCTCCTTCGTGCTAGGGATTGGGGCTTGCAATTGTTCCCCATGAACGAGGAATTCCCAGTAAGCGCGAGTCATAAGCTCGCGTTGATTACGTCCCTGCCCTTTGTACACACCGCCCGTCGCTACTACCGATTGAATGATTTAGTGAGGTCTTCGGACCGGTGCGCGGTGGCGTTTCGACGTCGCCGATGATGCTGGGAAGATGACCAAACTTGATCATTTAGAGGAAGTAAAAGTCGTAACAAGGTTTCCGTAGGTGAACCTGCGGAAGGATCATTAACGAATGTTTATAAAACATTACGTATTATAATAGGCGCCCTCGGCCGACCACGTCTACGACGGCGGTCGCGTCGGCCGTACGAGCGCCGGTCGAACTGATTCGAACTGTTAAGGACTAACGAAGTCCGAGGCGTCAGCCGACCCGCAAGGGTCGGCGCGCCGGAAGTCAGGTACCTAGTCGAGAGGTCCCCAGGACGAGAGCGCCCCCCGTGCCGCTCAGACCGAGAGATACTGCGTACGTAAAAGCGCCGCCGGCAGCCACCGCGCAGCCGGCTCGGCGCTCCGCGCCTCGGAGTCTGAGTTTTTAAAGTGTCACAACCACGGGTGAATGCGACGCTCCCGCCGGCCCCGACGGTCAGGGCACCGCGAGCTAATGCATCCCAGTCGTGTCGTCGTGCGTCGCGTCGTACCGTCGTCGCGGTCGTATAGCGGCCGCCGGACCCCAGCGCTCCGAATCCGGCCCCGGCCTCCCTTGTCGGAGGTGCAGAGGCACGCCGACGGAGCGCGGTGGACGGTCTGGTCGGTCATGTCGTATACGACCGACGTAGGTCCGCAGCGTAGATATAAAAGACGAAGACTGTGCAAAGGTGCTCGCACCGCCCGAAGGTGGTCGAAGGATGTTCGCCTGACTGACGGAACGTTCGTCCCCGCGTACCGCGCGCCCCTCGAACGGGGGGAGCGATCTGTGTACGGGAGCCGCGCAGGACGAGCGCGTCTCGGACTTTACGTCCGCTCTGCGAAGTGAAACACCTCTCGTTCTCGCAACGTGCAAGCGTGCAAAACTTTGCGTAAGTGTAAAACCGATTAAACGCAGTACCGCGGACAGAGAGTCGCTGGTTAACTGTATGAAAGATTACCCTGAACGGTGGATCACTTGGCTCGTGGGTCGATGAAGAACGCAGCTAATTGCGCGTCAACTTGTGAACTGCAGGACACTTGAACATCGACATTTCGAACGCACATTGCGGTCCTCGGATACTGTTCCTGGACCACTCCTGGCTGAGGGTCGTTTCAATTTCCACGACTGCCGGGTCGGCGTACCGCCGATAACGCGAAGGCCCCCCCATGTGGTGCGCGCGCGTCGTACACGCTCCCAATCGTGTGAGCGGAACGCGCGCCGTACGTACGGGGCGTCGGTCAAGCGCGAAAAGCGGACGGCCGCCGAGGCAAGAATCTGAGCGCTCGCGCACGAGCCGCCCCCCGATACCGCGAGCGCGCCATCGCGCTCGACGTCGGGGCGGCGCGCTAACGCGTCGCTTTAAACTATCGAACGATATAATCATTCGAGCCGACCGCCATCCGTGTACCGGTAAACGATGCCCGGGCGACGCGCCGGTCGACGTGTCCGAGTGTGAATCCCCCCGCCACCGAGATTCGTCCGGGGCGGCGCGAGGTATTCGTCCGACGTCCGATCGCGCGCGCTCAGCCCGAAGGTCCCGTTGCCTACGCGGCCTGTCGGCTAGCGAAAGAAACCAATGAACGCGACCTCAGAGCAGGTGAGATTACCCGCTGAATTTAAGCATATTACTAAGCGGAGGAAAAGAAACTAACTAGGATTCCCTCAGTAGCGGCGAGCGAACAGGGAAGAGCCCAGCACCGAATCCCGCGTCCGGAGACGGACGCCGGGAAATGTGGTGTTAGGGAGGATCCGTTATCCCGAGGTAGCGCGGCGCGCCCAAGTCCTTCTTGAACGGGGCCACTTACCCAGAGAGGGTGCCAGGCCCGTAGCTGGCCGCCGCATGCCGCGGGAGGGTCTCTCCTCAGAGTCGGGTTGCTTGAGAGTGCAGCCCTAAGTGGGTGGTAAACTCCATCTAAGGCTAAATATTACCACGAGACCGATAGCGAACAAGTACCGTGAGGGAAAGTTGAAAAGAACTTTGAAGAGAGAGTTCAAGAGTACGTGAAACCGTTCAGGGGTAAACCTGAGAAACCCGAAAGGTCGAAAGGGGAGATTCAGACGCGTCTCTCGGAAAGTTCGCGAGCAGCGGGCGTTGTGACGTGTGGCGTTCGCGCCGCGCGCGCCGCCCGCGGCCGTCGGACTCCGAACGCGTGCACTTCTCCTCCTGTAGGACGTCGTGACCCGTTGGGCGTCGGCCTAAGGCCCGCGGTGGAGCCCGCGCGCACCTCGGTGCGTTCGGACCCGCGGTGTCCCGGCCGGCCCGACCGACGGTAAAACTATGGCGCGGGGCCGCGACTTGTTCGCGTCCGGCACGTCGCAAGCGCGGACGGCAAACCTGGCATCCGGACCTAGCGCCGGATCCGGGCCCGCCCGGCTGTTGGCGGCGTTGTCCTCGGACAGACCCTGCACACGCCAGTCCACGGCGCTATAGCTTTGGGTACTTTCAGGACCCGTCTTGAAACACGGACCAAGGAGTCTAGCATGTGCGCGAGTCATTGGGACTAAACTAAACCTAAAGGCGCAATGAAAGTGAAGGTTCGCCTCGCGCGAACCGAGGGAGGATGGGCCGGCCCACGGACCGGCCCCGCACTCCCGGGGCGTCTCGTTCTCATCGCGAGAAGAGGCGCACCCAGAGCGTACACGCTGGGACCCGAAAGATGGTGAACTATGCCTGGTCAGGACGAAGTCAGGGGAAACCCTGATGGAGGTCCGTAGCGATTCTGACGTGCAAATCGATCGTCGGAACTGGGTATAGGGGCGAAAGACTAATCGAACCATCTAGTAGCTGGTTCCCTCCGAAGTTTCCCTCAGGATAGCTGGCGCTCGCCGCGTGCGAGTCTCATTCGGTAAAGCGAATGATTAGAGGCATTGGGGTCGAAACGACCTCAACCTATTCTCAAACTTTAAATGGGTGAGATCTCCGGCTTGCTTAAACTGTGAAGCCGCGAGATATCGGATCAGAGTGCCAAGTGGGCCACTTTTGGTAAGCAGAACTGGCGCTGTGGGATGAACCAAACGCCGAGTTAAAGCGCCCAAATCGACGCTTATGGGATACCATGAAAGGCGTTGGTAACTTAAGACAGCAGGACGGTGGCCATGGAAGTCGGAATCCGCCAAGGAGT
>CAWYPV010000049.1:70000-75000 GCA_963966075.1 Aphodius sticticus
CCGTCGGGTCGAAAAATTTACCGAGTGTCTCCCGCCGCCGGCGGCGGCCACCGCCGCCTCCCGCCTTCCGTCGCCGATCGGCGACACTTTCCGAGCGGCACCCGGCCGCCGGGTCTAAAAATTTACCGAGGGTCTCCCGCCGCCGGCGGCGGCCACCGCCGCCTCCCGCCTTCCGTCGTCGATCGGCGATACTTTCCGAGCGGCACCCGGCCGCCGGGTCGAAAAATTTACCGAGGGTCACCCGCCGCCGGCGGCGGCTGCCGCCGCCTCCCGCCGCTCATGGCACGACCCTGACCGGAGCCGAGGCGGCGGGTGCGATAAGTCCGCGCGAGCGTCGGCGGTATTCGTTCGAGCCAGCCGGGCGCGCATCGTACTAGCGTTTCGCAACCCGAACTCGCTCGGTTGCGCTTATATAGGGTGAGGTGGGTCCGCGACGGCTAACGCCGGCCGGATCCGCTCGATCCCGTTTAGTTGCGACGAGTCGACAGTCTTGGTATTAGTACACGATAAAGATGCTCCCCGCCGGGCCGCACGTGCGTTGACTTTGATCTGCTGGCTAAGAGAGCGCCTCGGTAAGCTTCGTTCGCGGAGAACCGGCGTTCGCCATTAGAGACGAGTTTTATTAGATGCAGTGCGGTTTAACCGAAAGGTTGCGTTCTCACATATCGTCGCCAAGCGCTCGTAACCGTAAACATTAGCGATTGCCACAGCATGCCCGCGGACGACGCGGACTTTCGCAGTTAGCGTTGATCTATATGCGGGCGCACTTAAAGCCTCGGAGGCGTCCTCTGGACGTCGTCCACAAATATGCAACGACTCGCCTCGTACCGAGCGTGAGAGCGCGGCCCGACAGTTTTCCGAAACGCGCGCTCAGACCGCGTACCATGTCGCTTTCAATCTAGCGAAGGGTGTTTCTGGGAATGTTGAAGCCGTTCGCGGACGAGATTCCGCGTTATAAATTATTCTTTTTAGAACTGCTGCGGGCGGTAATGTCGTCACGTAAACGTCGTCCTATCTCGACGTCGGCGCATTCCGCTCCACTGTGCGTGAAATGTGTGGTCGGCGCGCGTTCGTCGCTGCCGACTGATTTCGACACGGTCAGTTTTTACTATATAGTAGTATACCTCCGGGCCGGGCGAGAAGATCGCCCTCGGCTCGCCGGAGGTGCGACTGTTCTCTCGATCTGCGTTACGCCAGGTCGGCGCGTTACCATCGGTGCGCGTCTTCCGAACGTGGCCGGACGGGTGACAGCTCCCTGGTTGATCCTGCCAGTAGTCATATGCTTGTCTCAAAGATTAAGCCATGCATGTCTCAGTACAAGCCAAATTAAGGTGAAACCGCGAAAGGCTCATTAAATCAGTTATGGTTCCTTAGATCGTACCCACATTTACTTGGATAACTGTGGTAATTCTAGAGCTAATACATGCAAACAGAGCTCCGACCGGAGACGGAAGGAGCGCTTTTATTAGATCAAAACCAATCGGCGTCGGGTTCGCCCGTCGTCGTACACCTTGGTGACTCTGAATAACTTTTTGCTGATCGCACGGTCTCGCACCGGCGACGCATCTTTCAAATGTCTGCCTTATCAACTGTCGATGGTAGGTTCTGCGCCTACCATGGTTGTAACGGGTAACGGGGAATCAGGGTTCGATTCCGGAGAGGGAGCCTGAGAAACGGCTACCACATCCAAGGAAGGCAGCAGGCGCGCAAATTACCCACTCCCGGCACGGGGAGGTAGTGACGAAAAATAACGATACGGGACTCATCCGAGGCCCCGTAATCGGAATGAGTACACTCTAAACCCTTTAACGAGGATCAATTGGAGGGCAAGTCTGGTGCCAGCAGCCGCGGTAATTCCAGCTCCAATAGCGTATATTAAAGTTGTTGCGGTTAAAAAGCTCGTAGTCGAATTTGTGTCCCGCGCCGCCGGTTCATCGCTCGCGGTGTTAACTGGCGTGTCCGCGGGACGTCCTGCCGGTGGGCTTAGCCTCTCGGGGCGGCCCAATCTCAATCCCACCGCGGTGCTCTTCATTGAGTGTCGAGGTGGGCCGGCACGTTTACTTTGAACAAATTAGAGTGCTTAAAGCAGGCTAAAATTTCGCCTGAATACTGTGTGCATGGAATAATGGAATAGGACCTCGGTTCTATTTTGTTGGTTTTCGGAACCCCGAGGTAATGATTAATAGGAACGGATGGGGGCATTCGTATTGCGACGTTAGAGGTGAAATTCTTGGATCGTCGCAAGACGGACAGAAGCGAAAGCATTTGCCAAAAACGCTTTCATTGATCAAGAACGAAAGTTAGAGGTTCGAAGGCGATCAGATACCGCCCTAGTTCTAACCATAAACGATGCCAGCTAGCGATCCGCCGACGTTCCTCCGATGACTCGGCGGGCAGCTTCCGGGAAACCAAAGCTTTTGGGTTCCGGGGGAAGTATGGTTGCAAAGCTGAAACTTAAAGGAATTGACGGAAGGGCACCACCAGGAGTGGAGCCTGCGGCTTAATTTGACTCAACACGGGAAACCTCACCAGGCCCGGACACCGGAAGGATTGACAGATTGAGAGCTCTTTCTTGATTCGGTGGGTGGTGGTGCATGGCCGTTCTTAGTTGGTGGAGCGATTTGTCTGGTTAATTCCGATAACGAACGAGACTCTAGCCTGCTAACTAGGCGTATTTTCGACATCTCAAAGGTCCGCCGGCCCGGCGCTCGCGTCGTGGTCGTGCGCGATTTTTACTGTCGGCGTACAATTAATTCTTCTTAGAGGGACAGGCGGCTTCTAGCCGCACGAGATTGAGCAATAACAGGTCTGTAATGCCCTTAGATGTTCTGGGCCGCACGCGCGCTACACTGAAGGAATCAGCGTGTCTTCCCTGGCCGAACGGCCCGGGTAACCCGCTGAACCTCCTTCGTGCTAGGGATTGGGGCTTGCAATTGTTCCCCATGAACGAGGAATTCCCAGTAAGCGCGAGTCATAAGCTCGCGTTGATTACGTCCCTGCCCTTTGTACACACCGCCCGTCGCTACTACCGATTGAATGATTTAGTGAGGTCTTCGGACCGGTGCGCGGTGGCGTTTCGACGTCGCCGATGATGCTGGGAAGATGACCAAACTTGATCATTTAGAGGAAGTAAAAGTCGTAACAAGGTTTCCGTAGGTGAACCTGCGGAAGGATCATTAACGAATGTTTATAAAACATTACGTATTATAATAGGCGCCCTCGGCCGACCACGTCTACGACGGCGGTCGCGTCGGCCGTACGAGCGCCGGTCGAACTGATTCGAACTGTTAAGGACTAACGAAGTCCGAGGCGTCAGCCGACCCGCAAGGGTCGGCGCGCCGGAAGTCAGGTACCTAGTCGAGAGGTCCCCAGGACGAGAGCGCCCCCCGTGCCGCTCAGACCGAGAGATACTGCGTACGTAAAAGCGCCGCCGGCAGCCACCGCGCAGCCGGCTCGGCGCTCCGCGCCTCGGAGTCTGAGTTTTTAAAGTGTCACAACCACGGGTGAATGCGACGCTCCCGCCGGCCCCGACGGTCAGGGCACCGCGAGCTAATGCATCCCAGTCGTGTCGTCGTGCGTCGCGTCGTACCGTCGTCGCGGTCGTATAGCGGCCGCCGGACCCCAGCGCTCCGAATCCGGCCCCGGCCTCCCTTGTCGGAGGTGCAGAGGCACGCCGACGGAGCGCGGTGGACGGTCTGGTCGGTCATGTCGTATACGACCGACGTAGGTCAGCAGCGTAGATATAAAAGACGAAGACTGTGCAAAGGTGCTCGCACCGCCCGAAGGTGGTCGAAGGATGTTCGCCTGACTGACGGAACGTTCGTCCCCGCGTACCGCGCGCCCCTCGAACGGGGGGAGCGATCTGTGTACGGGAGCCGCGCAGGACGAGCGCGTCTCGGACTTTACGTCCGCTCTGCGAAGTGAAACACCTCTCGTTCTCGCAACGTGCAAGCGTGCAAAACTTTGCGTAAGTGTAAAACCGATTAAACGCAGTACCGCGGACAGAGAGTCGCTGGTTAACTGTATGAAAGATTACCCTGAACGGTGGATCACTTGGCTCGTGGGTCGATGAAGAACGCAGCTAATTGCGCGTCAACTTGTGAACTGCAGGACACTTGAACATCGACATTTCGAACGCACATTGCGGTCCTCGGATACTGTTCCTGGACCACTCCTGGCTGAGGGTCGTTTCAATTTCCACGACTGCCGGGTCGGCGTACCGCCGATAACGCGAAGGCCCCCCCATGTGGTGCGCGCGCGTCGTACACGCTCCCAATCGTGTGAGCGGAACGCGCGCCGTACGTACGGGGCGTCGGTCAAGCGCGAAAAGCGGACGGCCGCCGAGGCAAGAATCTGAGCGCTCGCGCACGAGCCGCCCCCCGATACCGCGAGCGCGCCATCGCGCTCGACGTCGGGGCGGCGCGCTAACGCGTCGCTTTAAACTATCGAACGATATAATCATTCGAGCCGACCGCCATCCGTGTACCGGTAAACGATGCCCGGGCGACGCGCCGGTCGACGTGTCCGAGTGTGAATCCCCCCGCCACCGAGATTCGTCCGGGGCGGCGCGAGGTATTCGTCCGACGTCCGATCGCGCGCGCTCAGCCCGAAGGTCCCGTTGCCTACGCGGCCTGTCGGCTAGCGAAAGAAACCAATGAACGCGACCTCAGAGCAGGTGAGATTACCCGCTGAATTTAAGCATATTACTAAGCGGAGGAAAAGAAACTAACTAGGATTCCCTCAGTAGCGGCGAGCGAACAGGGAAGAGCCCAGCACCGAATCCCGCGTCCGGAGACGGACGCCGGGAAATGTGGTGTTAGGGAGGATCCGTTATCCCGAGGTAGCGCGGCGCGCCCAAGTCCTTCTTGAACGGGGCCACTTACCCAGAGAGGGTGCCAGGCCCGTAGCTGGCCGCCGCATGCCGCGGGAGGGTCTCTCCTCAGAGTCGGGTTGCTTGAGAGTGCAGCCCTAAGTGGGTGGTAAACTCCATCTAAGGCTAA
>CAWYPV010000049.1:80000-87500 GCA_963966075.1 Aphodius sticticus
CCCGGGGGAGTTGGTTTTTCGTACTTATGAAAAAAAAATTAAAAATTATTAAAAAATTTTTTTTTAAATTATAAAAATTTTTTTTGGAAATTTAGCGTCGAACGCACGCTCCGCGGCGGGTTCAATTGAACGCGCCGCCGCCATCGATCGGCGGGAATATTTTCCGAGCGGCACCCGGGTCGCGGCCGCCGGCGCGCTCCGCCTTCCGTCGTCGACCGGGGATTTTTTTCCGAGCGACACCCGGCCGTCTGGTCGAAGAATTTACCGAGTGTCTCCCGTCTTCGGCGGGGGCCGCCGGCGCGCTCCGCCTTCCGTCGTCGACCGGGGATTTCTTTCCGAGCGACACCCGGCCGTCTGGTCCAGAAATTCACCGAGGGTCTCCCGTCTTCGGCGGCGGCCGCCGGCGCGCTCCGCCTTCCGTCGTCGACCGGGGATTTTTTTTCCGAGCGACACCCGGCCGTCTGGTCAAGAAATTCACCGAGGGTCTCCCGTCTTCGGCGGGGGCCGCCGGCGCGCTCCGCCTTCCGTCGTCGACCGGGGATTTTTTTCCGAGCGACACCCGGCCGTCTGGTCGAAGAATTTACCGAGTGTCTCCCGTCTTCGGCGGGGGCCGCCGGCGCGCTCCGCCTTCCGTCGTCGACCGGGGATTTCTTTCCGAGCGACACCCGGCCGTCTGGTCCAGAAATTCACCGAGGGTCTCCCGTCTTCGGCGGCGGCCGCCGGCGCGCTCCGCCTTCCGTCGTCGACCGGGGATTTTTTTTCCGAGCGACACCCGGCCGTCTGGTCGAAGAATTTACCGAGTGTCTCCCGTCTTCGGCGGGGGCCGCCGGCGCGCTCCGCCTTCCGTCGTCGACCGGGGATTTTTTTTCCGAGCGACACCCGGCCGTCTGGTCGAAGAATTTACCGAGTGTCTCCCGTCTTCGGCGGGGGCCGCCGGCGCGCTCCGCCTTCCGTCGTCGACCGGTGATTTTTTCCGAGCGACACCCGGCCGTCTGGTCAAGAAATTCACCGAGGGTCTCCCGTCTTCGGCGGGGGCCGCCGGCGCGCTCCGCCTTCCGTCGTCGAGCGGGGATTTCTTTCCGAGCGACACCCGGCCGTCTGGTCAAGAAATTCACCGAGGGTCTCCCGTCTTCGGCGGGGGCCGCCGGCGCGCTCCGCCTTCCGTCGTCGACCGGGGATTTTTTTCCGAGCGACACCCGGCCGTCTGGTCGAAGAATTTACCGAGTGTCTCCCGTCTTCGGCGGGGGCCGCCGGCGCGCTCCGCCTTCCGTCGTCGACCGGGGATTTTTTTCCGAGCGACACCCGGCCGTCGGGTCGAAAAATTTACCGAGTGTCTCCCGCCGCCGGCGGCGGCCACCGCCGCCTCCCGCCTTCCGTCGCCGATCGGCGACACTTTCCGAGCGGCACCCGGCCGCCGGGTCTAAAAATTTACCGAGGGTCTCCCGCCGCCGGCGGCGGCCACCGCCGCCTCCCGCCTTCCGTCGTCGATCGGCGATACTTTCCGAGCGGCACCCGGCCGCCGGGTCGAAAAATTTACCGAGGGTCACCCGCCGCCGGCGGCGGCTGCCGCCGCCTCCCGCCGCTCATGGCACGACCCTGACCGGAGCCGAGGCGGCGGGTGCGATAAGTCCGCGCGAGCGTCGGCGGTATTCGTTCGAGCCAGCCGGGCGCGCATCGTACTAGCGTTTCGCAACCCGAACTCGCTCGGTTGCGCTTATATAGGGTGAGGTGGGTCCGCGACGGCTAACGCCGGCCGGATCCGCTCGATCCCGTTTAGTTGCGACGAGTCGACAGTCTTGGTATTAGTACACGATAAAGATGCTCCCCGCCGGGCCGCACGTGCGTTGACTTTGATCTGCTGGCTAAGAGAGCGCCTCGGTAAGCTTCGTTCGCGGAGAACCGGCGTTCGCCATTAGAGACGAGTTTTATTAGATGCAGTGCGGTTTAACCGAAAGGTTGCGTTCTCACATATCGTCGCCAAGCGCTCGTAACCGTAAACATTAGCGATTGCCACAGCATGCCCGCGGACGACGCGGACTTTCGCAGTTAGCGTTGATCTATATGCGGGCGCACTTAAAGCCTCGGAGGCGTCCTCTGGACGTCGTCCACAAATATGCAACGACTCGCCTCGTACCGAGCGTGAGAGCGCGGCCCGACAGTTTTCCGAAACGCGCGCTCAGACCGCGTACCATGTCGCTTTCAATCTAGCGAAGGGTGTTTCTGGGAATGTTGAAGCCGTTCGCGGACGAGATTCCGCGTTATAAATTATTCTTTTTAGAACTGCTGCGGGCGGTAATGTCGTCACGTAAACGTCGTCCTATCTCGACGTCGGCGCATTCCGCTCCACTGTGCGTGAAATGTGTGGTCGGCGCGCGTTCGTCGCTGCCGACTGATTTCGACACGGTCAGTTTTTACTATATAGTAGTATACCTCCGGGCCGGGCGAGAAGATCGCCCTCGGCTCGCCGGAGGTGCGACTGTTCTCTCGAGCTGCGTTACGCCAGGTCGGCGCGTTACCATCGGTGCGCGTCTTCCGAACGTGGCCGGACGGGTGACAGCTCCCTGGTTGATCCTGCCAGTAGTCATATGCTTGTCTCAAAGATTAAGCCATGCATGTCTCAGTACAAGCCAAATTAAGGTGAAACCGCGAAAGGCTCATTAAATCAGTTATGGTTCCTTAGATCGTACCCACATTTACTTGGATAACTGTGGTAATTCTAGAGCTAATACATGCAAACAGAGCTCCGACCGGAGACGGAAGGAGCGCTTTTATTAGATCAAAACCAATCGGCGTCGGGTTCGCCCGTCGTCGTACACCTTGGTGACTCTGAATAACTTTTTGCTGATCGCACGGTCTCGCACCGGCGACGCATCTTTCAAATGTCTGCCTTATCAACTGTCGATGGTAGGTTCTGCGCCTACCATGGTTGTAACGGGTAACGGGGAATCAGGGTTCGATTCCGGAGAGGGAGCCTGAGAAACGGCTACCACATCCAAGGAAGGCAGCAGGCGCGCAAATTACCCACTCCCGGCACGGGGAGGTAGTGACGAAAAATAACGATACGGGACTCATCCGAGGCCCCGTAATCGGAATGAGTACACTCTAAACCCTTTAACGAGGATCAATTGGAGGGCAAGTCTGGTGCCAGCAGCCGCGGTAATTCCAGCTCCAATAGCGTATATTAAAGTTGTTGCGGTTAAAAAGCTCGTAGTCGAATTTGTGTCCCGCGCCGCCGGTTCATCGCTCGCGGTGTTAACTGGCGTGTCCGCGGGACGTCCTGCCGGTGGGCTTAGCCTCTCGGGGCGGCCCAATCTCAATCCCACCGCGGTGCTCTTCATTGAGTGTCGAGGTGGGCCGGCACGTTTACTTTGAACAAATTAGAGTGCTTAAAGCAGGCTAAAATTTCGCCTGAATACTGTGTGCATGGAATAATGGAATAGGACCTCGGTTCTATTTTGTTGGTTTTCGGAACCCCGAGGTAATGATTAATAGGAACGGATGGGGGCATTCGTATTGCGACGTTAGAGGTGAAATTCTTGGATCGTCGCAAGACGGACAGAAGCGAAAGCATTTGCCAAAAACGCTTTCATTGATCAAGAACGAAAGTTAGAGGTTCGAAGGCGATCAGATACCGCCCTAGTTCTAACCATAAACGATGCCAGCTAGCGATCCGCCGACGTTCCTCCGATGACTCGGCGGGCAGCTTCCGGGAAACCAAAGCTTTTGGGTTCCGGGGGAAGTATGGTTGCAAAGCTGAAACTTAAAGGAATTGACGGAAGGGCACCACCAGGAGTGGAGCCTGCGGCTTAATTTGACTCAACACGGGAAACCTCACCAGGCCCGGACACCGGAAGGATTGACAGATTGAGAGCTCTTTCTTGATTCGGTGGGTGGTGGTGCATGGCCGTTCTTAGTTGGTGGAGCGATTTGTCTGGTTAATTCCGATAACGAACGAGACTCTAGCCTGCTAACTAGGCGTATTTTCGACATCTCAAAGGTCCGCCGGCCCGGCGCTCGCGTCGTGGTCGTGCGCGATTTTTACTGTCGGCGTACAATTAATTCTTCTTAGAGGGACAGGCGGCTTCTAGCCGCACGAGATTGAGCAATAACAGGTCTGTAATGCCCTTAGATGTTCTGGGCCGCACGCGCGCTACACTGAAGGAATCAGCGTGTCTTCCCTGGCCGAACGGCCCGGGTAACCCGCTGAACCTCCTTCGTGCTAGGGATTGGGGCTTGCAATTGTTCCCCATGAACGAGGAATTCCCAGTAAGCGCGAGTCATAAGCTCGCGTTGATTACGTCCCTGCCCTTTGTACACACCGCCCGTCGCTACTACCGATTGAATGATTTAGTGAGGTCTTCGGACCGGTGCGCGGTGGCGTTTCGACGTCGCCGATGATGCTGGGAAGATGACCAAACTTGATCATTTAGAGGAAGTAAAAGTCGTAACAAGGTTTCCGTAGGTGAACCTGCGGAAGGATCATTAACGAATGTTTATAAAACATTACGTATTATAATAGGCGCCCTCGGCCGACCACGTCTACGACGGCGGTCGCGTCGGCCGTACGAGCGCCGGTCGAACTGATTCGAACTGTTAAGGACTAACGAAGTCCGAGGCGTCAGCCGACCCGCAAGGGTCGGCGCGCCGGAAGTCAGGTACCTAGTCGAGAGGTCCCCAGGACGAGAGCGCCCCCCGTGCCGCTCAGACCGAGAGATACTGCGTACGTAAAAGCGCCGCCGGCAGCCACCGCGCAGCCGGCTCGGCGCTCCGCGCCTCGGAGTCTGAGTTTTTAAAGTGTCACAACCACGGGTGAATGCGACGCTCCCGCCGGCCCCGACGGTCAGGGCACCGCGAGCTAATGCATCCCAGTCGTGTCGTCGTGCGTCGCGTCGTACCGTCGTCGCGGTCGTATAGCGGCCGCCGGACCCCAGCGCTCCGAATCCGGCCCCGGCCTCCCTTGTCGGAGGTGCAGAGGCACGCCGACGGAGCGCGGTGGACGGTCTGGTCGGTCATGTCGTATACGACCGACGTAGGTCCGCAGCGTAGATATAAAAGACGAAGACTGTGCAAAGGTGCTCGCACCGCCCGAAGGTGGTCGAAGGATGTTCGCCTGACTGACGGAACGTTCGTCCCCGCGTACCGCGCGCCCCTCGAACGGGGGGAGCGATCTGTGTACGGGAGCCGCGCAGGACGAGCGCGTCTCGGACTTTACGTCCGCTCTGCGAAGTGAAACACCTCTCGTTCTCGCAACGTGCAAGCGTGCAAAACTTTGCGTAAGTGTAAAACCGATTAAACGCAGTACCGCGGACAGAGAGTCGCTGGTTAACTGTATGAAAGATTACCCTGAACGGTGGATCACTTGGCTCGTGGGTCGATGAAGAACGCAGCTAATTGCGCGTCAACTTGTGAACTGCAGGACACTTGAACATCGACATTTCGAACGCACATTGCGGTCCTCGGATACTGTTCCTGGACCACTCCTGGCTGAGGGTCGTTTCAATTTCCACGACTGCCGGGTCGGCGTACCGCCGATAACGCGAAGGCCCCCCCATGTGGTGCGCGCGCGTCGTACACGCTCCCAATCGTGTGAGCGGAACGCGCGCCGTACGTACGGGGCGTCGGTCAAGCGCGAAAAGCGGACGGCCGCCGAGGCAAGAATCTGAGCGCTCGCGCACGAGCCGCCCCCCGATACCGCGAGCGCGCCATCGCGCTCGACGTCGGGGCGGCGCGCTAACGCGTCGCTTTAAACTATCGAACGATATAATCATTCGAGCCGACCGCCATCCGTGTACCGGTAAACGATGCCCGGGCGACGCGCCGGTCGACGTGTCCGAGTGTGAATCCCCCCGCCACCGAGATTCGTCCGGGGCGGCGCGAGGTATTCGTCCGACGTCCGATCGCGCGCGCTCAGCCCGAAGGTCCCGTTGCCTACGCGGCCTGTCGGCTAGCGAAAGAAACCAATGAACGCGACCTCAGAGCAGGTGAGATTACCCGCTGAATTTAAGCATATTACTAAGCGGAGGAAAAGAAACTAACTAGGATTCCCTCAGTAGCGGCGAGCGAACAGGGAAGAGCCCAGCACCGAATCCCGCGTCCGGAGACGGACGCCGGGAAATGTGGTGTTAGGGAGGATCCGTTATCCCGAGGTAGCGCGGCGCGCCCAAGTCCTTCTTGAACGGGGCCACTTACCCAGAGAGGGTGCCAGGCCCGTAGCTGGCCGCCGCATGCCGCGGGAGGGTCTCTCCTCAGAGTCGGGTTGCTTGAGAGTGCAGCCCTAAGTGGGTGGTAAACTCCATCTAAGGCTAAATATTACCACGAGACCGATAGCGAACAAGTACCGTGAGGGAAAGTTGAAAAGAACTTTGAAGAGAGAGTTCAAGAGTACGTGAAACCGTTCAGGGGTAAACCTGAGAAACCCGAAAGGTCGAAAGGGGAGATTCAGACGCGTCTCTCGGAAAGTTCGCGAGCAGCGGGCGTTGTGACGTGTGGCGTTCGCGCCGCGCGCGCCGCCCGCGGCCGTCGGACTCCGAACGCGTGCACTTCTCCTCCTGTAGGACGTCGTGACCCGTTGGGCGTCGGCCTAAGGCCCGCGGTGGAGCCCGCGCGCACCTCGGTGCGTTCGGACCCGCGGTGTCCCGGCCGGCCCGACCGACGGTAAAACTATGGCGCGGGGCCGCGACTTGTTCGCGTCCGGCACGTCGCAAGCGCGGACGGCAAACCTGGCATCCGGACCTAGCGCCGGATCCGGGCCCGCCCGGCTGTTGGCGGCGTTGTCCTCGGACAGACCCTGCACACGCCAGTCCACGGCGCTATAGCTTTGGGTACTTTCAGGACCCGTCTTGAAACACGGACCAAGGAGTCTAGCATGTGCGCGAGTCATTGGGACTAAACTAAACCTAAAGGCGCAATGAAAGTGAAGGTTCGCCTCGCGCGAACCGAGGGAGGATGGGCCGGCCCACGGACCGGCCCCGCACTCCCGGGGCGTCTCGTTCTCATCGCGAGAAGAGGCGCACCCAGAGCGTACACGCTGGGACCCGAAAGATGGTGAACTATGCCTGGTCAGGACGAAGTCAGGGGAAACCCTGATGGAGGTCCGTAGCGATTCTGACGTGCAAATCGATCGTCGGAACTGGGTATAGGGGCGAAAGACTAATCGAACCATCTAGTAGCTGGTTCCCTCCGAAGTTTCCCTCAGGATAGCTGGCGCTCGCCGCGTGCGAGTCTCATTCGGTAAAGCGAATGATTAGAGGCATTGGGGTCGAAACGACCTCAACCTATTCTCAAACTTTAAATGGGTGAGATCTCCGGCTTGCTTAAACTGTGAAGCCGCGAGATATCGGATCAGAGTGCCAAGTGGGCCACTTTTGGTAAGCAGAACTGGCGCTGTGGGATGAACCAAACGCCGAGTTAAAGCGCCCAAATCGACGCTTATGGGATACCATGAAAGGCGTTGGTAACTTAAGACAGCAGGACGGTGGCCATGGAAGTCGGAATCCGCCA
>CAWYPV010000049.1:92500-97500 GCA_963966075.1 Aphodius sticticus
GGCTGCCGCCGCCTCCCGCCGCTCATGGCACGACCCTGACCGGAGCCGAGGCGGCGGGTGCGATAAGTCCGCGCGAGCGTCGGCGGTATTCGTTCGAGCCAGCCGGGCGCGCATCGTACTAGCGTTTCGCAACCCGAACTCGCTCGGTTGCGCTTATATAGGGTGAGGTGGGTCCGCGACGGCTAACGCCGGCCGGATCCGCTCGATCCCGTTTAGTTGCGACGAGTCGACAGTCTTGGTATTAGTACACGATAAAGATGCTCCCCGCCGGGCCGCACGTGCGTTGACTTTGATCTGCTGGCTAAGAGAGCGCCTCGGTAAGCTTCGTTCGCGGAGAACCGGCGTTCGCCATTAGAGACGAGTTTTATTAGATGCAGTGCGGTTTAACCGAAAGGTTGCGTTCTCACATATCGTCGCCAAGCGCTCGTAACCGTAAACATTAGCGATTGCCACAGCATGCCCGCGGACGACGCGGACTTTCGCAGTTAGCGTTGATCTATATGCGGGCGCACTTAAAGCCTCGGAGGCGTCCTCTGGACGTCGTCCACAAATATGCAACGACTCGCCTCGTACCGAGCGTGAGAGCGCGGCCCGACAGTTTTCCGAAACGCGCGCTCAGACCGCGTACCATGTCGCTTTCAATCTAGCGAAGGGTGTTTCTGGGAATGTTGAAGCCGTTCGCGGACGAGATTCCGCGTTATAAATTATTCTTTTTAGAACTGCTGCGGGCGGTAATGTCGTCACGTAAACGTCGTCCTATCTCGACGTCGGCGCATTCCGCTCCACTGTGCGTGAAATGTGTGGTCGGCGCGCGTTCGTCGCTGCCGACTGATTTCGACACGGTCAGTTTTTACTATATAGTAGTATACCTCCGGGCCGGGCGAGAAGATCGCCCTCGGCTCGCCGGAGGTGCGACTGTTCTCTCGAGCTGCGTTACGCCAGGTCGGCGCGTTACCATCGGTGCGCGTCTTCCGAACGTGGCCGGACGGGTGACAGCTCCCTGGTTGATCCTGCCAGTAGTCATATGCTTGTCTCAAAGATTAAGCCATGCATGTCTCAGTACAAGCCAAATTAAGGTGAAACCGCGAAAGGCTCATTAAATCAGTTATGGTTCCTTAGATCGTACCCACATTTACTTGGATAACTGTGGTAATTCTAGAGCTAATACATGCAAACAGAGCTCCGACCGGAGACGGAAGGAGCGCTTTTATTAGATCAAAACCAATCGGCGTCGGGTTCGCCCGTCGTCGTACACCTTGGTGACTCTGAATAACTTTTTGCTGATCGCACGGTCTCGCACCGGCGACGCATCTTTCAAATGTCTGCCTTATCAACTGTCGATGGTAGGTTCTGCGCCTACCATGGTTGTAACGGGTAACGGGGAATCAGGGTTCGATTCCGGAGAGGGAGCCTGAGAAACGGCTACCACATCCAAGGAAGGCAGCAGGCGCGCAAATTACCCACTCCCGGCACGGGGAGGTAGTGACGAAAAATAACGATACGGGACTCATCCGAGGCCCCGTAATCGGAATGAGTACACTCTAAACCCTTTAACGAGGATCAATTGGAGGGCAAGTCTGGTGCCAGCAGCCGCGGTAATTCCAGCTCCAATAGCGTATATTAAAGTTGTTGCGGTTAAAAAGCTCGTAGTCGAATTTGTGTCCCGCGCCGCCGGTTCATCGCTCGCGGTGTTAACTGGCGTGTCCGCGGGACGTCCTGCCGGTGGGCTTAGCCTCTCGGGGCGGCCCAATCTCAATCCCACCGCGGTGCTCTTCATTGAGTGTCGAGGTGGGCCGGCACGTTTACTTTGAACAAATTAGAGTGCTTAAAGCAGGCTAAAATTTCGCCTGAATACTGTGTGCATGGAATAATGGAATAGGACCTCGGTTCTATTTTGTTGGTTTTCGGAACCCCGAGGTAATGATTAATAGGAACGGATGGGGGCATTCGTATTGCGACGTTAGAGGTGAAATTCTTGGATCGTCGCAAGACGGACAGAAGCGAAAGCATTTGCCAAAAACGCTTTCATTGATCAAGAACGAAAGTTAGAGGTTCGAAGGCGATCAGATACCGCCCTAGTTCTAACCATAAACGATGCCAGCTAGCGATCCGCCGACGTTCCTCCGATGACTCGGCGGGCAGCTTCCGGGAAACCAAAGCTTTTGGGTTCCGGGGGAAGTATGGTTGCAAAGCTGAAACTTAAAGGAATTGACGGAAGGGCACCACCAGGAGTGGAGCCTGCGGCTTAATTTGACTCAACACGGGAAACCTCACCAGGCCCGGACACCGGAAGGATTGACAGATTGAGAGCTCTTTCTTGATTCGGTGGGTGGTGGTGCATGGCCGTTCTTAGTTGGTGGAGCGATTTGTCTGGTTAATTCCGATAACGAACGAGACTCTAGCCTGCTAACTAGGCGTATTTTCGACATCTCAAAGGTCCGCCGGCCCGGCGCTCGCGTCGTGGTCGTGCGCGATTTTTACTGTCGGCGTACAATTAATTCTTCTTAGAGGGACAGGCGGCTTCTAGCCGCACGAGATTGAGCAATAACAGGTCTGTAATGCCCTTAGATGTTCTGGGCCGCACGCGCGCTACACTGAAGGAATCAGCGTGTCTTCCCTGGCCGAACGGCCCGGGTAACCCGCTGAACCTCCTTCGTGCTAGGGATTGGGGCTTGCAATTGTTCCCCATGAACGAGGAATTCCCAGTAAGCGCGAGTCATAAGCTCGCGTTGATTACGTCCCTGCCCTTTGTACACACCGCCCGTCGCTACTACCGATTGAATGATTTAGTGAGGTCTTCGGACCGGTGCGCGGTGGCGTTTCGACGTCGCCGATGATGCTGGGAAGATGACCAAACTTGATCATTTAGAGGAAGTAAAAGTCGTAACAAGGTTTCCGTAGGTGAACCTGTGGAAGGATCATTAACGAATGTTTATAAAACATTACGTATTATAATAGGCGCCCTCGGCCGACCACGTCTACGACGGCGGTCGCGTCGGCCGTACGAGCGCCGGTCGAACTGATTCGAACTGTTAAGGACTAACGAAGTCCGAGGCGTCAGCCGACCCGCAAGGGTCGGCGCGCCGGAAGTCAGGTACCTAGTCGAGAGGTCCCCAGGACGAGAGCGCCCCCCGTGCCGCTCAGACCGAGAGATACTGCGTACGTAAAAGCGCCGCCGGCAGCCACCGCGCAGCCGGCTCGGCGCTCCGCGCCTCGGAGTCTGAGTTTTTAAAGTGTCACAACCACGGGTGAATGCGACGCTCCCGCCGGCCCCGACGGTCAGGGCACCGCGAGCTAATGCATCCCAGTCGTGTCGTCGTGCGTCGCGTCGTACCGTCGTCGCGGTCGTATAGCGGCCGCCGGACCCCAGCGCTCCGAATCCGGCCCCGGCCTCCCTTGTCGGAGGTGCAGAGGCACGCCGACGGAGCGCGGTGGACGGTCTGGTCGGTCATGTCGTATACGACCGACGTAGGTCCGCAGCGTAGATATAAAAGACGAAGACTGTGCAAAGGTGCTCGCACCGCCCGAAGGTGGTCGAAGGATGTTCGCCTGACTGACGGAACGTTCGTCCCCGCGTACCGCGCGCCCCTCGAACGGGGGGAGCGATCTGTGTACGGGAGCCGCGCAGGACGAGCGCGTCTCGGACTTTACGTCCGCTCTGCGAAGTGAAACACCTCTCGTTCTCGCAACGTGCAAGCGTGCAAAACTTTGCGTAAGTGTAAAACCGATTAAACGCAGTACCGCGGACAGAGAGTCGCTGGTTAACTGTATGAAAGATTACCCTGAACGGTGGATCACTTGGCTCGTGGGTCGATGAAGAACGCAGCTAATTGCGCGTCAACTTGTGAACTGCAGGACACTTGAACATCGACATTTCGAACGCACATTGCGGTCCTCGGATACTGTTCCTGGACCACTCCTGGCTGAGGGTCGTTTCAATTTCCACGACTGCCGGGTCGGCGTACCGCCGATAACGCGAAGGCCCCCCCATGTGGTGCGCGCGCGTCGTACACGCTCCCAATCGTGTGAGCGGAACGCGCGCCGTACGTACGGGGCGTCGGTCAAGCGCGAAAAGCGGACGGCCGCCGAGGCAAGAATCTGAGCGCTCGCGCACGAGCCGCCCCCCGATACCGCGAGCGCGCCATCGCGCTCGACGTCGGGGCGGCGCGCTAACGCGTCGCTTTAAACTATCGAACGATATAATCATTCGAGCCGACCGCCATCCGTGTACCGGTAAACGATGCCCGGGCGACGCGCCGGTCGACGTGTCCGAGTGTGAATCCCCCCGCCACCGAGATTCGTCCGGGGCGGCGCGAGGTATTCGTCCGACGTCCGATCGCGCGCGCTCAGCCCGAAGGTCCCGTTGCCTACGCGGCCTGTCGGCTAGCGAAAGAAACCAATGAACGCGACCTCAGAGCAGGTGAGATTACCCGCTGAATTTAAGCATATTACTAAGCGGAGGAAAAGAAACTAACTAGGATTCCCTCAGTAGCGGCGAGCGAACAGGGAAGAGCCCAGCACCGAATCCCGCGTCCGGAGACGGACGCCGGGAAATGTGGTGTTAGGGAGGATCCGTTATCCCGAGGTAGCGCGGCGCGCCCAAGTCCTTCTTGAACGGGGCCACTTACCCAGAGAGGGTGCCAGGCCCGTAGCTGGCCGCCGCATGCCGCGGGAGGGTCTCTCCTCAGAGTCGGGTTGCTTGAGAGTGCAGCCCTAAGTGGGTGGTAAACTCCATCTAAGGCTAAATATTACCACGAGACCGATAGCGAACAAGTACCGTGAGGGAAAGTTGAAAAGAACTTTGAAGAGAGAGTTCAAGAGTACGTGAAACCGTTCAGGGGTAAACCTGAGAAACCCGAAAGGTCGAAAGGGGAGATTCAGACGCGTCTCTCGGAAAGTTCGCGAGCAGCGGGCGTTGTGACGTGTGGCGTTCGCGCCGCGCGCGCCGCCCGCGGCCGTCGGACTCCGAACGCGTGCACTTCTCCTCCTGTAGGACGTCG
>CAWYPV010000049.1:102500-104241 GCA_963966075.1 Aphodius sticticus
TCCGCCTTCCGTCGTCGACCGGGGATTTTTTTCCGAGCGACACCCGGCCGTCTGGTCGAAGAATTTACCGAGTGTCTCCCGTCTTCGGCGGGGGCCGCCGGCGCGCTCCGCCTTCCGTCGTCGACCGGGGATTTCTTTCCGAGCGACACCCGGCCGTCTGGTCCAGAAATTCACCGAGGGTCTCCCGTCTTCGGCGGCGGCCGCCGGCGCGCTCCGCCTTCCGTCGTCGACCGGGGATTTTTTTTCCGAGCGACACCCGGCCGTCTGGTCGAAGAATTTACCGAGTGTCTCCCGTCTTCGGCGGGGGCCGCCGGCGCGCTCCGCCTTCCGTCGTCGACCGGGGATTTTTTTTCCGAGCGACACCCGGCCGTCTGGTCGAAGAATTTACCGAGTGTCTCCCGTCTTCGGCGGGGGCCGCCGGCGCGCTCCGCCTTCCGTCGTCGACCGGTGATTTTTTCCGAGCGACACCCGGCCGTCTGGTCAAGAAATTCACCGAGGGTCTCCCGTCTTCGGCGGGGGCCGCCGGCGCGCTCCGCCTTCCGTCGTCGACCGGGGATTTTTTTCCGAGCGACACCCGGCCGTCTGGTCGAAGAATTTACCGAGTGTCTCCCGTCTTCGGCGGGGGCCGCCGGCGCGCTCCGCCTTCCGTCGTCGACCGGGGATTTTTTTCCGAGCGACACCCGGCCGTCGGGTCGAAAAATTTACCGAGTGTCTCCCGCCGCCGGCGGCGGCCACCGCCGCCTCCCGCCTTCCGTCGCCGATCGGCGACACTTTCCGAGCGGCACCCGGCCGCCGGGTCTAAAAATTTACCGAGGGTCTCCCGCCGCCGGCGGCGGCCACCGCCGCCTCCCGCCTTCCGTCGTCGATCGGCGATACTTTCCGAGCGGCACCCGGCCGCCGGGTCGAAAAATTTACCGAGGGTCACCCGCCGCCGGCGGCGGCTGCCGCCGCCTCCCGCCGCTCATGGCACGACCCTGACCGGAGCCGAGGCGGCGGGTGCGATAAGTCCGCGCGAGCGTCGGCGGTATTCGTTCGAGCCAGCCGGGCGCGCATCGTACTAGCGTTTCGCAACCCGAACTCGCTCGGTTGCGCTTATATAGGGTGAGGTGGGTCCGCGACGGCTAACGCCGGCCGGATCCGCTCGATCCCGTTTAGTTGCGACGAGTCGACAGTCTTGGTATTAGTACACGATAAAGATGCTCCCCGCCGGGCCGCACGTGCGTTGACTTTGATCTGCTGGCTAAGAGAGCGCCTCGGTAAGCTTCGTTCGCGGAGAACCGGCGTTCGCCATTAGAGACGAGTTTTATTAGATGCAGTGCGGTTTAACCGAAAGGTTGCGTTCTCACATATCGTCGCCAAGCGCTCGTAACCGTAAACATTAGCGATTGCCACAGCATGCCCGCGGACGACGCGGACTTTCGCAGTTAGCGTTGATCTATATGCGGGCGCACTTAAAGCCTCGGAGGCGTCCTCTGGACGTCGTCCACAAATATGCAACGACTCGCCTCGTACCGAGCGTGAGAGCGCGGCCCGACAGTTTTCCGAAACGCGCGCTCAGACCGCGTACCATGTCGCTTTCAATCTAGCGAAGGGTGTTTCTGGGAATGTTGAAGCCGTTCGCGGACGAGATTCCGCGTTATAAATTATTCTTTTTAGAACTGCTGCGGGCGGTAATGTCGTCACGTAAACGTCGTCCTATCTCGACGTCGGCGCATTCCGCTCCACTGTGCGTGAAATGTGT
>CAWYPV010000050.1:0-12500 GCA_963966075.1 Aphodius sticticus
GGCGATAGAGAGATTAACCCACCACCAAATGATACCTCTCGACAAGTACATCAAAAATATGTATACTTTTATTTGCCTAAGAAGTACCATATTGAAGTTATGTGGTCCAATCCGCTTATTTTCCAGTTATTTGAAAAAACGTTATTTGAGCACAACTCGGCAACCAGTAGAGATAGAGACCCGTTCTATGTAAATTCGTGATCAGCGCATCCATTTTAGTAAGATAGCGAAGGTTTCATATCGATCCGGGTCCTAGATTTCAAATTAGGTGTGCCATTTCAAATTTAAAGTAAAAAAATACGATTTTTATCAAAATTTTGATCAGTTGGCAAAAACAAAAGTACCTCCCACCCAATTGAGATTTTAGTCTCTGGTACAGTTTTTGACGTCCATTGCGCTGGAGTAATTGATTATTTTCTATATGGAACGGTACGGAAGTTATGATTTCTCAAAGTTGCAAAAGCTGCTAAATTTGCCATTTTACTATGTTTTGAATTGTTAAGGCGCACTGTGGTCCATCTAGCCATCCGATTTTGACAATTCACACGTCACTGGATAGGAAATTGGCCGAGGAAACCATTTCTGAAGACCGCGTTGCTCTAAGTTGGGTGGTTCTCGAGAAAAACGCGAAAAACCGCAAAAATCCTTATTTTACATTTTCTGTACAAACCGTACGCTTTACGGGAAAACCGAGCACACCGTTGAACTCAGCACAGCCCAATGCATAAGCACGATCCCATTAGACAGCTCTATCTCTCAAAAAAATTTCATATTCTTTTCGATCTAAATTTAGCCCATTGAGATAAAAAAAAATTAAAAAAAAATTACTTTGCAACCGTTGGCGATAGAGAGATTAACCCACCACCAAATGATACCTCTCGACAAGTACATCAAAAATATGTATACCTTTATATGCCTAAGAAGTACCACATTGAAGTTATGTGGTCCAATTCGCTTATTTTCGAGTTATTTGAAAAAACGTTATTTGAGCACAACTCGGCAACCAGTACAGATAGAGACCCGTTCTATGTAAATTCGTGATCATCGCATCCATTTTAGTAAGATAGCGAAGGTTTCATATCGACCCGGGTCCTAGATTTCAAATTAGGTGTGCCATTTCAAATTTAAAGTAAAAAAATACGATTTTTATCAAAATTTTGATCAGTTGGCAAAAACAAAAGTACCTCCCACCCAATTGAGATTTTGGTCACTGGTACAGTTTTTGACGTCGATTGCGCTGGAGTAATTGATTTCTTTCTATATGGAACGGTACGGAAGTTATGACTTCTCAAAGTTGCAAAAGCTGCTAAATTTGCCATTTTACTATGTTTTGAATTGTTAAGGCGAACTGTGGTCCATCTAGCCATCCGATTTTGACGACTCATACGTCACTGGATAGGAAATTGACCGAGGAAACCATTTCTGAAGACCGCGTTGCTCTAAGTTGGGTGGTTCTCGAGAAAAACGCGAAAAACCGCAAAAATCCTTATTTTACATTTTCTGTACAAACCGTTCGCTTTACGGGAAAACCGAGCACACCGTTGAACTCAGCACAGCCCAATGCATAAGCACGACCCCAATAGACAGCCCTATCTCTCAAAAAAATTTCATATTCTTTTCGATCTAAATTTAGCCCATTGAGATAGAAAAAAAAATTGAAAAAAAATTACTTTGCAACCGTTGGCGATAGAGAGATTAACCCACCACCAAATGATACCTCTCGACAAGTACATCAAAAATATGTATACTTTTATATGCCTAAGAAGTACCATATTGAAGTTATGTGGTCCAATTCGCTTATTTTCGAGTTATTTGAAAAAACGTTATTTGAGCACAACTCGGCAACCAGTAGAGATAGAGACCCGTTCTATGTAAATTCGTGATCAGCGCATCCATTTTAGTAAGATAGGAAGGTTTCATATCGATCCGGGTCCTAGATTTCGAATTAGGTGTGCCATTTCAAATTTAAAGTAAAAAAATACGATTTTTATCAAAATTTTGATCAGTTGGCAAAAACAAAAGTACCTCCCACCCAATTGAGATTTTGGTCACTGGTACAGTTTTTGACGTCGATTGCGCTGGAGTAATTGATTTCTTTCTATATGGAACGGTACGGAAGTTATGACTTCTCAAAGTTGCAAAAGCTGCTAAATTTGCCATTTTACTATGTTTTGAATTGTTAAGGCGCACTGTGGTCCATCTAGCCATCCGATTTTGACGATTCACACGTCACTGGATAGGAAATTGACCGAGGAAACCATTTCTGAAGCCCGCGTTGCTCTAAGCTGGGTGGTTCTCCAGAAAAACGCGTAAAACCGCAAAAATCCTTATTTTACATTTTCTGTACAAACCGTTCGCTTTACGGGAAAACCGAGCACACCGTTGAACTCAGCACAGCCCAATGCATAAGCACGACGCCAATAGACAGCCCTATCTCTCAAAAAAATTTCATATTCTTTTCGATCTAAATTTAGCCCATTGAGATAGAAAAAAAAATTGAAAAAAAATTACTTTGCAACCGTTGGCGATAGAGAGATTAACCCACCACCAAATGATACCTCTCGACAAGTACATCAAAAATATGTATACTTTTATATGCCTAAGAAGTACCATATTGAAGTTATGTGGTCCAATTCGCTTATTTTCGAGTTATTTGAAAAAAACGTTATTTGAGCACAACTCGGCAACCAGTAGAGATAGAGACCCGTTCTATGTAAATTCGTGATCAGCGCATCCATTTTAGTAAGATAGGAAGGTTTCATATCGATCCGGGTCCTAGATTTCGAATTAGGTGTGCCATTTCAAATTTAAAGTAAAAAAATACGATTTTTATCAAAATTTTGATCAGTTGGCAAAAACAAAAGTACCTCCCACCCAATTGAGATTTTGGTCACTGGTACAGTTTTTGACGTCGATTGCGCTGGAGTAATTGATTTCTTTCTATATGGAACGGTACGGAAGTTATGACTTCTCAAAGTTGCAAAAGCTGCTAAATTTGCCATTTTACTATGTTTTGAATTGTTAAGGCGCACTGTGGTCCATCTAGCCATCCGATTTTGACGATTCACACGTCACTGGATAGGAAATTGACCGAGGAAACCATTTCTGAAGACCGCGTTGCTCTAAGCTGGGTGGTTCTCCAGAAAAACGCGTAAAACCGCAAAAATCCTTATTTTACATTTTCTGTACAAACCGTACGCTTTACGGGAAAACCGAGCACACCGTTGAACTCAGCACAGCCCAATGCATAAGCACGATCCCATTAGACAGCTCTATCTCTCAAAAAAATTTCATATTCTTTTCGATCTAAATTTAGCCCATTGAGATAGAAAAAAAATTAAAAAAAAATTACTTTGCAACCGTTGGCGATAGAGAGATTAACCCACCACCAAATGATACCTCTCGACAAGTACATCAAAAATATGTATACTTTTATTTGCCTAAGAAGTACCATATTGAAGTTATGTGGTCCAATCCGCTTATTTTCCAGTTATTTGAAAAAACGTTATTTGAGCACAACTCGGCAACCAGTAGAGATAGAGACCCGTTCTATGTAAATTCGTGATCAGCGCATCCATTTTAGTAAGATAGCGAAGGTTTCATATCGATCCGGGTCCTAGATTTCAAATTAGGTGTGCCATTTCAAATTTAAAGTAAAAAAATACGATTTTTATCAAAATTTTGATCAGTTGGCAAAAACAAAAGTACCTCCCACCCAATTGAGATTTTAGTCTCTGGTACAGTTTTTGACGTCCATTGCGCTGGAGTAATTGATTATTTTCTATATGGAACGGTACGGAAGTTATGATTTCTCAAAGTTGCAAAAGCTGCTAAATTTGCCATTTTACTATGTTTTGAATTGTTAAGGCGCACTGTGGTCCATCTAGCCATCCGATTTTGACGATTCACACGTCACTGGATAGGAAATTGGCCGAGGAAACCATTTCTGAAGACCGCGTTGCTCTAAGCTGGGTGGTTCTCCAGAAAAACGCGAAAAACCGCAAAAATCCTTATTTTACATTTTCTGTACAAACCGTACGCTTTACGGGAAAACCGAGCACACCGTTGAACTCAGCACAGCCCAATGCATAAGCACGACCCCAATAGACAGCCCTATCTCTCAAAAAAATTTCATATTCTTTTCGATCTAAATTTAGCCCATTGAGATAGAAAAAAAATTAAAAAAAAATTACTTTGCAACCGTTGGCGATAGAGAGATTAACCCACCACCAAATGATACCTCTCGACAAGTACATCAAAAATATGTATACTTTTATATGCCTAAGAAGTACCATATTGAAGTTATGTGGTCCAATTCGCTTATTTTCGAGTTATTTGAAAAAACGTTATTTGAGCACAACTCGGCAACCAGTAGAGATAGAGACCCGTTCTATATAAATTCGTGATCAGCGCATCCATTTTAGTAAGATAGCGAAGGTTTCATATCGATCCGGGTCCTAGATTTGGAATTAGGTGTGCCATTTCAAATTTAAAGTAAAAAAATACGATTTTTATCAAAATTTTGATCAGTTGGCAAAAACAAAAGTACCTCCCACCCAATTGAGATTTTGGTCACTTGTACAGTTTTTGACGTCGATTGCGCTGGAGTAATTGATTTTTTTCTATATGGAACGGTACGGAAGTTATAACTTCTCAAAGTTGCAAAAGCTGCTAAATTTGCCATTTTACTATGTTTTGAATTGTTAAGGCGCACTGTGGTCCATCTAGCCATCCGATTTTGACGATTCACACGTCACTGGATAGGAAATTGACCGAGGAAACCATTTCTGAAGACCGCGTTGCTCTAAGCTGGGTGGTTCTCCAGAAAAACGCGAAAAACCGCAAAAATCCTTATTTTACATTTTCTGTACAAACCGTACGCTTTACGGGAAAACCGAGCACACCGTTGAACTCAGCACAGCCCAATGCATAAGCACGATCCCATTAGACAGCTCTATCTCTCAAAAAAATTTCATATTCTTTTCGATCTAAATTTAGCCCATTGAGATAGAAAAAAAATTAAAAAAAAATTACTTTGCAACCGTTGGCGATAGAGAGATTAACCCACCACCAAATGATACCTCTCGACAAGTACATCAAAAATATGTATACTTTTATTTGCCTAAGAAGTACCATATTGAAGTTATGTGGTCCAATTCGCTTATTTTCGAGTTATTTGAAAAAACGTTATTTGAGCACAACTCGGCAACCAGTAGAGATAGAGACCCGTTCTATGTAAATTCGTGATCAGCGCATCCATTTTAGTAAGATAGGAAGGTTTCATATCGATCCGGGTCCTAGATTTCGAATTAGGTGTGCCATTTCAAATTTAAAGTAAAAAAATACGATTTTTATCAAAATTTTGATCAGTTGGCAAAAACAAAAGTACCTCCCACCCAATTGAGATTTTGGTCACTGGTACAGTTTTTGACGTCGATTGCGCTGGAGTAATTGATTTTTTTCTATATGGAACGGTACGGAAGTTATGACTTCTCAAAGTTGCAAAAGCTGCTAAATTTGCCATTTTACTATGTTTTGAATTGTTAAGGCGAACTGTGGTCCATCTAGCCATCCGATTTTGACGACTCATACGTCACTGGATAGGAAATTGACCGGGGAAACCATTTCTGAAGACCGCGTTGCTCTAAGTTGGGTGGTTCTCGAGAAAAACGCGAAAAACCGCAAAAATCCTTATTTTACATTTTCTGTACAAACCGTACGCTTTACGGGAAAACCGAGCACACCGTTGAACTCAGCACAGCCCAATGCATAAGCACGACCCCATTAGACAGCTCTATCTCTCAAAAAAATTTCATATTCTTTTCGATCTAAATTTAGCCAGCCCATTGAGATAGAAAAAAATTAAAAAAAAATTACTTTGCAACCGTTGGCGATAGAGAGATTAACTGACCACCAAATGATACCTCTCGACAAGTACATCAAAAATATGTATACTTTTATATGCCTAAGAAGTACCACATTGAAGTTATGTGGTCCAATTCGCTTATTTTCGAGTTATTTGAAAAAACGTTATTTCAGCACAACTCGGCAACCAGTACAGATAGAGACCCGTTCTATGTAAATTCGTGATCAGCGCATCCATTTTAGTAAGATAGCGAAGGTTTCATATCGATCCGGGTCCTAGATTTCAAATTAGGTGTGCCATTTCAAATTTAAAGTAAAAAAATACGATTTTTATCAAAATTTTGATCAGTTGGCAAAAACAAAAGTACCTCCCACCCAATTGAGATTTTAGTCTCTGGTACAGTTTTTGACGTCCATTGCGCTGGAGTAATTGATTATTTTCTATATGGAACGGTACGGAAGTTATGATTTCTCAAAGTTGCAAAAGCTGCTAAATTTGCCATTTTACTATGTTTTGAATTGTTAAGGCGCACTGTGGTCCATCTAGCCATCCGATTTTGACGATTCACACGTCACTGGATAGGAAATTGGCCGAGGAAACCATTTCTGAAGACCGCGTTGCTCTAAGTTGGGTGGTTCTCGAGAAAAACGCGAAAAACCGCAAAAATCCTTATTTTACATATTCTGTACAAACCGTACGCTTTACGGGAAAACCGAGCACACCGTTGAACTCAGCACAGCCCAATGCATAAGCACGATCCCATTAGACAGCTCTATCTCTCAAAAAAATTTCATATTCTTTTCGATCTAAATTTAGCCCATTGAGATAGAAAAAAAATTAAAAAAAAATTACTTTGCAACCGTTGGCGATAGAGAGATTAACCCACCACCAAATGATACCTCTCGACAAGTACATCAAAAATATGTATACTTTTATATGCCTAAGAAGTACCACATTGAAGTTATGTGGTCCAATTCGCTTATTTTCGAGTTATTTGAAAAAACGTTATTTGAGCACAACTCGGCAACCAGTACAGATAGAGACCCGTTCTATGTAAATTCGTGATCATCGCATCCATTTTAGTAAGATAGCGAAGGTTTCATATCGATCCGGGTCCTAGATTTCGAATTAGGTGTGCCATTTCAAATTTAAAGTAAAAAAATACGATTTTTATCAAAATTTTGATCAGTTGGCAAAAACAAAAGTACCTCCCACCCAATTGAGATTTTCGTCTCTGATACAGTTTTTGACGTCGATTGCGCTGGAGTAATTGATTTTTTTCTATATGGAACGGTACGGAAGTTATAACTTCTCAAAGTTGCAAAAGCTGCTAAATTTGCCATTTTACTATGTTTTGAATTGTTAAGGCGCACTGTGGTCCATCTAGCCATCCGATTTTGACGGTTCATACGTCACTGGATAGGAAATTGGCCGAGGAAGCCATTTCTGAAGACCGCGTTGCTCTAAGTTGGGTGGTTCTCGAGAAAAACGCGAAAAACCGCAAAAATCATTATTTTACATTTTCTGGACAAACCGTACGCTTTACAGGAAAACCGAGCACACCGTTGAACTCAGCACAGCCCAATGCATAAGCACGACCCCAAAGACAGCCCTATCTCTCAAAAAAATTTCATATTCTTTTCGATCTAAATTTAGCCCATTGAGATAGAAAAAAAATTAAAAAAAAATTACTTTGCAACCGTTGGCGATAGAGAGATTAACCCACCACCAAATGATACCTCTCGACAAGTACATCAAAAATATGTATACTTTTATATGCCTAAGAAGTACCATATTGAAGTTATGTGGTCCAATTCGCTTATTTTCGAGTTATTTGAAAAAACGTTATTTGAGCACAACTCGGCAACCAGTAGAGATAGAGACCCGTTCTATATAAATTCGTGATCAGCGCATCCATTTTAGTAAGATAGCGAAGGTTTCATATCGATCCGGGTCCTAGATTTGGAATTAGGTGTGCCATTTCAAATTTAAAGTAAAAAAATACGATTTTTATCAAAATTTTGATCAGTTGGCAAAAACAAAAGTACCTCCCACCCAATTGAGATTTTGGTCACTTGTACAGTTTTTGACGTCGATTGCGCTGGAGTAATTGATTTTTTTCTATATGGAACGGTACGGAAGTTATAACTTCTCAAAGTTGCAAAAGCTGCTAAATTTGCCATTTTACTATGTTTTGAATTGTTAAGGCGCACTGTGGTCCATCTAGCCATCCGATTTTGACGATTCACACGTCACTGGATAGGAAATTGGCCGAGGAAACCATTTCTGAAGACCGCGTTGCTCTAAGCTGGGTGGTTCTCCAGAAAAACGCGAAAAACCGCAAAAATCCTTATTTTACATTTTCTGTACAAACCGTACGCTTTACGGGAAAACCGAGCACACCGTTGAACTCAGCACAGCCCAATGCATAAGCACGATCCCATTAGACAGCTCTATCTCTCAAAAAAATTTCATATTCTTTTCGATCCAAATTTAGCCCATTGAGATAGAAAAAAAATTAAAAAAAAATTACTTTGCAACCGTTGGCGATAGAGAGATTAACCCACCACCAAATGATACCTCTCGACAAGTACATCAAAAATATGTATACTTTTATATACCTAAGAAGTACCACATTGAAGTTATGTGGTCCAATTCGCTTATTTTCGAGTTATTTGAAAAAACGTTATTTGAGCACAACTCGGCAACCAGTACAGATAGAGACCCGTTCTATGTAAATTCGTGATCATCGCATCCATTTTAGTAAGATAGCGAAGGTTTCATATCGATCCGGGTCCTAGATTTCGAATTAGGTGTGCCATTTCAAATTTAAAGTAAAAAAATACGATTTTTATCAAAATTTTGATCAGTTGGCAAAAACAAAAGTACCTCCCACCCAATTGAGATTTTCGTCTCTGATACAGTTTTTGACGTCGATTTCGCTGGAGTAATTGATTTTTTTTTACTATGTTTTGAATTGTTAAGGCGCACTGTGGTCCATCTAGCCATCCGATTTTGACGGTTCATACGTCACTGGATAGGAAATTGGCCGAGGAAGCCATTTCTGAAGACCGCGTTGCTCTAAGTTGGGTGGTTCTCGAGAAAAACGCGAAAAACCGCAAAAATCATTATTTTACATTTTCTGGACAAACCGTACGCTTTACAGGAAAACCGAGCACACCGTTGAACTCAGCACAGCCCAATGCATAAGCACGACCCCAAAGACAGCCCTATCTCTCAAAAAAATTTCATATTCTTTTCGATCTAAATTTAGCCCATTGAGATAGAAAAAAAATTAAAAAAAAATTACTTTGCAACCGTTGGCGATAGAGAGATTAACCCACCACCAAATGATACCTCTCGACAAGTACATCAAAAATATGTATACTTTTATATGCCTAAGAAGTACCATATTGAAGTTATGTGGTCCAATTCGCTTATTTTCGAGTTATTTGAAATAACGTTATTTGAGCACAACTCGGCAACCAGTAGAGATAGAGACCCGTTCTATATAAATTCGTGATCAGCGCATCCATTTTAGTAAGATAGCGAAGGTTTCATATCGATCCGGGTCCTAGATTTGGAATTAGGTGTGCCATTTCAAATTTAAAGTAAAAAAATACGATTTTTATCAAAATTTTGATCAGTTGGCAAAAACAAAAGTACCTCCCACCCAATTGAGATTTTGGTCTCTTGTACAGTTTTTGACGTCGATTGCGCTGGAGTAATTGACTTTTTTCTATATGGAACGGTACGGAAGTTATGACTTCTCAAAGTTGCAAAACTGCTAAATTTGCCATTTTACTATGTTTTGAATTGTTAAGGCGCACTGTGGTCCATCTAGCCATCCGATTTTGACGATTCACACGTCACTGGATAGGAAATTGGCCGAGGAAACCATTTCTGAAGACTGCGTTGCTCTAAGCTGGGTGGTTCTCCAGAAAAACGCGAAAAACCGCAAAAATCCTTATTTTACATTTTCTGTACAAACCGTACGCTTTACGGGAAAACCGAGCACACCGTTGAACTCAGCACAGCCCAATGCATAAGCACGATCCCATTAGACAGCTCTATCTCTCAAAAAAATTTCATATTCTTTTCGATCTAAATTTAGCCCATTGAGATAGAAAAAAAATTAAAAAAAAATTACTTTGCAACCGTTGGCGATAGAGAGATTAACCCACCACCAAATGATACCTCTCGACAAGCACATCAAAAATATGTATACTTTTATTTGCCTAAGAAGTACCATTTTGAAGTTATGTGGTCCAATCCGCTTATTTTCGACTTATTTGAAAAAACGTTATTTGAGCACAACTCGGCAACCAGTAGAGATAGAGACCCGTTCTATGCAAATTCGTGATCAGCGCATCCATTTTAGTAAGATAGCGAAGGTTTCATATCGATCCGGGTCCTAGATTTCGAATTAGGTGTGCCATTTCAAATTTAAAGTAAAAAAATACGATTTTTATCAAAATTTTGATCAGTTGGCAAAAACAAAAGTACCTCCCACCCAATTGAGATTTTAGTCTCTGGTACAGTTTTTGACGTCCATTGCGCTGGAGTAATTGATTATTTTCTATATGGAACGGTACGGAAGTTATGATTTCTCAAAGTTGCAAAAGCTGCTAAATTTGCCATTTTACTATGTTTTGAATTGTTAAGGCGCACTGTGGTCCATCTAGCCATCCGATTTTGACGATTCACACGTCACTGGATAGGAAATTGGCCGAGGAAACCATTTCTGAAGACTGCGTTGCTCTAAGCTGGGTGGTTCTCCAGAAAAACGCGAAAAACCGCAAAAATCCTTATTTTACATTTTCTGTACAAACCGTACGCTTTACGGGAAAACCGAGCACACCGTTGAACTCAGCACAGCCCAATGCATAAGCACGATCCCATTAGACAGCTCTATCTCTCAAAAAAATTTCATATTCTTTTCGATCCAAATTTAGCCCATTGAGATAGAAAAAAAATTAAAAAAAAATTACTTTGCAACCGTTGGCGATAGAGAGATTAACCCACCACCAAATGATACCTCTCGACAAGTACATCAAAAATATGTATACTTTTATATGCCTAAGAAGTACCACATTGAAGTTATGTGGTCCAATTCGCTTATTTTCGAGTTATTTGAAAAAACGTTATTTGAGCACAACTCGGCAACCAGTACAGATAGAGACCCGTTCTATGTAAATTCGTGATCATCGCATCCATTTTAGTAAGATAGCGAAGGTTTCATATCGATCCGGGTCCTAGATTTCGAATTAGGTGTGCCATTTCAAATTTAAAGTAAAAAAATACGATTTTTATCAAAATTTTGATCAGTTGGCAAAAACAAAAGTACCTCCCACCCAATTGAGATTTTCGTCTCTGATACAGTTTTTGACGTCGATTGCGCTGGAGTAATTGATTTTTTTTTACTATGTTTTGAATTGTTAAGGCGCACTGTGGTCCATCTAGCCATCCGATTTTGACGGTTCATACGTCACTGGATAGGAAATTGGCCGAGGAAGCCATTTCTGAAGACCGCGTTGCTCTAAGTTGGGTGGTTCTCGAGAAAAACGCGAAAAACCGCAAAAATCATTATTTTACATTTTCTGGACAAACCGTACGCTTTACAGGAAAACCGAGCACACCGTTGAACTCAGCACAGCCCAATGCATAAGCACGACCCCAAAGACAGCCCTATCTCTCAAAAAAATTTCATATTCTTTTCGATCTAAATTTAGCCCATTGAGATAGAAAAAAAATTAAAAAAAAATTACTTTGCAACCGTTGGCGATAGAGAGATTAACCCACCACCAAATGATACCTCTCGACAAGTACATCAAAAATATGTATACTTTTATATGCCTAAGAAGTACCATATTGAAGTTATGTGGTCCAATTCGCTTATTTTCGAGTTATTTGAAAAAACGTTATTTGAGCACAACTCGGCAACCAGTAGAGATAGAGACCCGTTCTATATAAATTCGTGATCAGCGCATCCATTTTAGTAAGATAGCGAAGGTTTCATATCGATCCGGGTCCTAGATTTGGAATTAGGTGTGCCATTTCAAATTTAAAGTAAAAAAATACGATTTTTATCAAAATTTTGATCAGTTGGCAAAAACAAAAGTACCTCCCACCCAATTGAGATTTTGGTCACTTGTACAGTTTTTGACGTCGATTGCGCTGGAGTAATTGATTTTTTTCTATATGGAACGGTACGGAAGTTATAACTTCTCAAAGTTGCAAAAGCTGCTAAATTTGCCATTTTACTATGTTTTGAATTGTTAAGGCGCACTGTGGTCCATCTAGCCATCCGATTTTGACGATTCACACGTCACTGGATAGGAAATTGGCCGAGGAAACCATTTCTGAAGACCGCGTTGCTCTAAGCTGGGTGGTTCTCCAGAAAAACGCGAAAAACCGCAAAAATCCTTATTTTACATTTTCTGTACAAACCGTACGCTTTACGGGAAAACCGAGCACACCGCTGAAGTCAGCACAGCCCAATGCATCAGCACGACCCCAATAGACAGCCCTATCTCTCAAAAAAATTTCATATTCTTTTCGATCTAAATTTAGCCCATTGAGATAGAAAAAAAATTAAAAAAAAATTACTTTGCAACCGTTGGCGATAGAGAGA
>CAWYPV010000051.1:0-197500 GCA_963966075.1 Aphodius sticticus
AAAAAATCTAATGAGTTGAGGTCTGGGCTTGTCAGTGGCCAAGGATAATCACTCCAGCGGTGCGGAAAGTGGTTGTCTAAATAGTTTCGCACAGTTTGCAGGAAATGAGCGGGAGCCCCAATCATTTGGTAGCAACGCCTGCACATTAGTGTGGTGGTAGGGATAAAGCAGAAAAATGTTATGAGCGCTTGTCCGGGGTACTACAGTAGCTGCACATAATTTCCGTACTCTTACTTCAGGATCTTCTTCTATTCGGAACAAAATATCTTCCTCCTCCTCAATGGTTGGCGAAGTTGATCGTCCTGCATGGCGCTTTAGCGCCGAAGACTTCCATGTTCATTCAGCGGTTGAAATATATTTTGGAAAGGCTTTCTATTGGTTGGCGACGATTTTGGTACTACTGCCTGTATGTTCCCGCTGCTGCTGCTCCATTAAATTGCTCTTGAGCATAAACAGCAACCATATCGGTCATTTCCGAGTTTGAAAAAAAATTGTGCCGAGGCATATTTTTTTGGGATCAAATATCTCAAATATGTAGTGAACTGTGAAATAATCAATTAAATACAGTATCGTTAAGCAAACTGACACAAATGCATTTACGTTTGACACATAGTAACTTGATAGAATAACATTGCATAAACTACAGTTATTAAATACACAGTACGTTTAATTGCATTTTTCTTGAAAACGGTGGATTTTATCGGCATAAAATAGGTAAACATTTTTTATGTAAAATTAACGTCCGTATCATAATTTTTAGTCATACCGCCCATAGTCATAAAAATATCATAATAATACTACCCCAGAAAAGCTGCCGACAGCTCCCTCTACAATATGCAAATGTCCTAATATTCTTATCATGTTTGGCTTCTCCAAAAGCCTAAGGGTACCGATTTTCACCTTGATCGGCCGTTTCTTTTCTGAAATATACGCAAAACAAGAAATATATTTTCTATCTTTAACACCTTAAGGAAGCATTTTTTACTATGGGATTTTTGGTTTAATCGGTCCCATTTGACATCAAGAATATACGGTTAAGCTGGGTCCCATTACTTTCCGGACACCCTGTATAAGTATATTACAAAAAAATTGGAGGAAAATATTACAAAATGGCAACACTGCAGCAATTCTCCCGCGGTGTTGAATTTGAGGCGATCTGCGGCACGCACTATAACTGGTGCCAATTTGAATCTGTAAAAAGGAAAAAAATCTATGTAATCTACATGAGTGTAAGTAGTGAACCACGTAGGGGATTTTAGAAATATTGAGTTTTGTGTAAATGCAGAGTATTTGAATAAATTTTTTAAATTTTCGCAATAAGAAACGACAGTCATTTGTTAATAAATATTGTTTAAATTAACTAATCAAAATTCCCCTACGTGGTTCACTTTGAAATATTATTTCAAAGTTGTGGTTAAGTTTTCAAATAAAAAGATCGAAAATTGTTTGAGTTATGCCGCGTGCCGTTTCGGAAAATCATATTTCGAGGAAAACGCGTTTGAAATTTTGAAATGTGTTATAGGCATGAACAAATGAAAAATTCTACTTTTAGAGAACTCTTACCATTAATCTGCTATCCCAGGACCATAAAGTTGTCCTTCCAAGTTCAAATTTTCCTCCTGAGTTTGTTTCCTGGCCGCTTTTAGGTTGGACCGTGCCTCCTTAGCCGCATCTGACAAGGACAGTTCAGCGTACTTTACGCAGTTAGCATCGGCTTCCATGCAAAAATTGTATGACTGAATTCCAATGTCCATTTCCAAAACTTTCATAATCTGTAGAATACTCGTCAGACCATCATTAAAAACACACACAGCAATGCTGTCGCTATGTTCAAGACGTTTTTGCCGCTGGAATACGATTTTGGAGCCAAATTCCAAACTGCAGCATTAAAACTTTCATTGCTATTTTGCGTATAACCTCCTAAACAACGGTTTAACAATTCTTCTCGGCTCAGCTCCTCATAAGTCGGTTCAATTGCCTTGAAAACTTCCTGAGAAAGTGGCGATTTATGGTGGAAGGTATCCAATGAATCCGCCGCTTGCGCCTTTTTCCAATTGCACTAAGACTCTGAGCACTTTTCGTGCTGCGGATTCTCGTCGGTTGACATTTTATGAAATAAGGTTGCCCAGATTTAATTTTTCATTTTTTCCATATTATTCGGATTACGTCGTATGGCTAAACCATAATAAATTGTCAACTGATCAATTAGTTTCCCTGTTAATTTACGTTTTCCACCAAGACCTTTTACTTTTTTTTTTAAATTTCTCAATCGCGTCCCCATTTTTTTCTGCACGTGATCAATGCACTCTTTCTTTTGCACTTCACAATTATCATACGATTTTTTATCCAATATACCTTTGAATGTTTTGCTATCTCCGTCTCCAATGTAGTTTGCATATTTCAGACCGTGCAAAATTTCAGAGCGCTCAAACATCTCAACGACAGCGTCAACCTCCATTTTACCGGATGAGCCTTCATGATTTGCTTGACATTCATCGGTGTGAGTTATATGCCACTCTTCATATTCAGTTGTTCCTATTTTACTTTTCCAGTACTCGCATGACTTACAGTATTTCGATTTTACCTCGACATCGACGATTTTGCCCGTGGACCATCCAATCAGTGACGTAATTCCGAAGAGCGAGGAAAATCCGCGTTTCCTCCACGAACCATCACCGGAAACAGTAATTCCTTCAAACAGACCATTCTCTTCGCTTTTCTCTTTTTGCGCTGCTTTCTTCATACCGTCCTGTCGTACTGTTGCCGTTGCGATCGAAATCGTCTTCACTAGTTTATCATAGAACGATTGAAATATTGGTCGTGGCAATTCCATCAACGCACAAAACTTTACAATTCCGTTTAGCCCTGCTCCAAGCAGGCGCATTACTATGACTATGCGGCGGTTGATTTCATATGCGTTCCGTATAAACTTACTACTTGGTATAATAACTTCTGGGCAGTTTGGACAAACAATAATTATTTTGAAGCCTAAGCCTCGAGGACTTCGTTCTTGAAACGTAATGTCTGCATTGCACGTTTTACATTTCACGTGTTGAGAAATAACAGAGAAAACAGCAAGAACATTTATAATCCTATAGCTCTATCCGTAATTCACATCAAAATCCTGGCCACGGTCATTCAATTTCTTAGCACAGGCACTGACTCCTTCCGAACTGCTCTCAGCCTCATATCTATTCTTTGGACGCTTTGCTAACATACTGCTTCGACGCCGCGTTGGATATGATGTTTTCGTACCTTTTCTGCCTGAGTATACTTTCTTGCCCCTCATTCTTACTTGAAAGACAAAACTGTATACTATAAGATCACAAATAAACTATTAAAAGTCAGTACCTACTGCACATAAAACTCCAACAAAGCGCGAAACAATTGTCTTTTTCGTACACATACAACGCTTGCTGACGGCTAACGTATTCTTGTTTTGAAATGCTTATACTATACCCAGACACTACACTATCCGCTATACGCTTTCGAGTTGGCGCGGGTAGGCCGTGTCGGGTCATCCGATGCGCTAGGGGAGGAGCTCGGGTCATCCTATGCGCTAGGAGAGGAGCTCGCAATTCCATAGAACAATTCTTTTTTCAGGGATTATACTTTTTGCCTCATATTTTAGAAGGTTCAAAGCATCTTTTAAGCCAATAAAAAAAATTGATTTTTTGAAAATTCTACAGTGGTGTTCCCCCTTAAAACAAAATAGTTCCCACATTTTTTTCACAGACAAGTCGGGATCAAGACAAAGTTTTCCACTTTCGTTTCGGGAATAGTGGCTTTCCTCCTTGGGGAAAGCGGATATGTGTTCCTTGACTAGGTCTCTACGTCCATCAGGTATCTTATTGGGCCGATTGTCGTGCGTGCCACGTTGGTCTTCAACGTTTCCCTGAAATTTGATCTTCTCTATAAGGATGTTGAGTCGACGAGGTGTCACCCTGAAGATGTTGCAGAATTTTTGCCTACATACTCGAATGGCAGTACTACCTGAGCGAAGCACGGAATAGTACACAGTGCACGTACGGCGAGATATTATTTCACTGACGTTTCTTCGTCCTACTTGAACAATGTTGATGCAAGTATTGGCAAAAAAGCGGTTCTGCTCGTCATAGGTCCAACTGTGGAAATCACAGTTGAGATTGTATTTGCAAATTCTTTCATGTACCAAAACAAAAAAGAATCACTTTGTTGGTTCGTAGAAAGAACGTGTGATGCTACGCCAAAAATTACCGCCATAAGAATTTTTATTATGTCAAAAAGTGCAAAAATAAGGAGCTTATGTAAAAAAATTGATTGGAATAACATTTTGAAAAACATGCGTTCTATACATTATTGCTTCCATTAAATGTTTGCCCAAAATATGCGTATTGCATTCATGTAGTAACTGGGAACGGATTGGGAACGTAAAACTATGCTTTTTTAAACACCGTTCTTAATTAAGTTGCAACGGATACGTTTGTCGTTGACGGAACGTGCAGTTGACCAGTGCGCCTGAGTACTGTAAACAATGACTTCCGATATACTTTGACCTAGAAGATCTTTTGTATTTCCCTGATACACTAGAAGAGTCATTCGATGATGAGCCTTTTCAATAAGTCAGTAGTTGATCGAGGAGTAACTTATGTCAGCTCTGCTGGTTCAATGACGACGGCTCCCAAGTGGATTTGTCTTGTGCGCATTAGAGCGGCAAATTCGCACAATAGGTGTACCGCTGTCACGAGTGCCCCTTCCCAGAATCCACAGTTTGCGTTGTTTGCCTGTTCAATCTTTGTGAGATGATATCTCAATGGACAATGTCTTGTAAGGAGACCTGTAATCAGTCGACGGTCGGTTTTTTGTAACTGGAGATACTATCTGGCCTTGGAGGCGGAGAAGGTTATGGTAGCCTTAGCTTGGTTCATGCCAGGTGATGTTTCCAGTAAGCTCGTTTAGCTTTATCTTCCCAGTTGTGTACCATCTTCCTGATGTGGCTTTTTGAGGTACCGCATCAGAGTTCAGGTCCGTAAAAGGGAGTTTTAGAGCTTTCTCTGGCTTGGATATCGGCTTGTTCGTTGCCTTTGATCCTTGATGTCCTGGAATCCACATCAGCGTAACTTCGTTCGCTTTTGCTAGTTTTCCCAGGGATATTTTGTAGTCCTAGACAGTTTTGGATTTGTGGGACTTTGATTGCAGGGCTTTCAATGTCGCCTGACTGAGCACATGCAGATGTTTGCCCTTTTTAAGTTCCTATGGGAACATTCATGGGCACATAAGTCGATTGCGTGAACTTCCGCTTGGGAGATGGTTGGAGATAGGCCCATGGCTTTGGATGAATACTAGAATACATGGAGTATTATTATGGCAAAAATATTGCTGCAAAAGAAATTATTAATGGGCTGAATGAAAACAGAAAATAAAGAAATGTATCACCTCTCATCTTGGCAGTACGTTTCCACATAGGTTAAAATGTGCATAAAGGTGCTTATGGGATACTAGACCACATTCGAGTATTTTATAGTAGGATGAGATTAAACAGCATACCATAACCAGCCGCAAGAGTTGCCTCGGAAAATTATGTCTGCAAAAGAAATTATTTAATAGACTGAATAAAAACAGAAAATAAAGAGATGTATTACCTCTTATTTCTTGGTAGTATATTTCTGCATGTAGGATCAAATTTGCCGTTGGAAATGGTCGGGGTTACTAATTTGGATGTGTTTTCTGAAGAGGATATGTGTTATAGATTTGGCATAATGAAGGATTAATAAAATTGCAAAAAAATTTAGGAGTTGGTGTTTTAATTTTTCGGTATATGAACAAATTTCAAAAGGCAAGGAGCACTTGGAAGAAATAAAGGATTTTGTTTTTTGTGATATTAGATGAATGAATGATGTGAGGAAATATGGAAAATCTCTTATGGTATATGTTAAGAAGGCAGCGGTCGAAAGAGGGGTACAGCATGTCAACTGATTTTCGGTTTGGCCGGATTCCCTCAATTTGACATACTGATGGATATCCAACGGCTCAGGTCCAGAATGCAGGATGTTTCAGCGACAAACTTCACACGTGCTGAATTCTGGAATTATTGTTGAGCAACAAATCCTCCAACATATGCAGCAGCGAGAACTTCCAATCGTGCAAACCCTTCGGTTGTAGCACCAACATTGTTCAAACATGCCTCTGGAATTGGATCTGCCGATGATGATGGCTGGATAACATCTTGCGACACAAACTGCCTGACTTTTGTCATTAGGTCGCTGCAGTCACCCACTTCACAATTTGTCCACGATAGAGACTTTTAAAATTAATCCTCATAAAAGTATTCACAATGAGTGACTTACATCGAGGAACAAATTGCTGACATGTTGGATTGTTATCTCTCACACCGGTTTACCGCAACTGGTAAAAGAAATTTTCTACCGGGTCCTGATTGAACGCTCTTGTTGGGAAGGATTTACACCCAGATGTTCGAGCTGTCTTGAAATCCTTTCAAAGCCCTCAAGCGTTGAAATGAAATTATTTAAAACGGGTGGAGGTGGTTTTCCATATTTCCCAACGTATTTCATTGTCTTCAGGGTTTTTATCCCATCTTGCCAAACCTTTTCATGAGGAGATCCCGTGTATGCTGGTCCCTTCAACAGGTTACTATTTTTACCATAATAGGGTCCATTCATTGAATCGAAAAGGTTATTAAAAAATACAACAGATCAGCTGTATCCTGTGCTCCCTCACCTAACGTGACCTTGCCGTCCCTACTATGAGTTGAACCAGAGCGCCAGAAACCCAACACGGCTGCAGCCTGCCTGCTAAAAACCTGTGTGCAAAACGAAACCTTCATCTTTCTAACCTTTCCAGGCAAGACATGGAAATCTGTCAGTTTCGTTAAACACACGCAGCTTTAAGCTTCGATCAATACAGTAAGCGTCTACTATGTGTGACCACCGAGCTACCTTATTTCCGCCTTCCTGGCAGAATAATAGAACCTTAGTTAGGAGATTATTGCGAATGGATTTCAGGAGATGTGGAGAATCCAAAAATGGTACAATTGTATCTAGATTGTAGACTTGTTAATTGTATTGTTCCCAATAATAATGACACCATCCTTCGGATCCTCACCTCTGCTCAAAGCAATCTAATTGCCTTTCAGTTGGTAGCTCCTTGATCACAAACAGAAGCGATTATTGAAAGTCCAATTGCAGTTGCTTGTGTGACAAGTTCCTTAAAATAGTAGTAAATATCAATATTACACTGCAATACTGATACCATAATTAATAATATTTAAAGAATATCATTAGTAATATATTGCCGGTTTTAAACCATTATACTACTAAAACAAAGCACTACAATGTTGTGCAAATATTCTGCTTATTATTGGCAGCATAATAATAAATACTATAAAATAAAAATATACAATAATTAAAAAATAGACACATTAATATAAAAATTACTTAATAGTTGTTATACTTACTGGTTTCAATTTGGGTCATGGTCCTGGTTTATATTTACTTATAAGTATGTACACCTACTATATTATGTTTTGCTTCTTTTGTTAAGTCGAGTTAAAACATCTATTCTCGGAACTTTGGATAAGGTATAATAAAAAGAATACTTTGTAGTTACAGAAACCAGAAACTAATTTATTTTTTAAATAAAATAAAATAAATATAAAATATTATTCTTTAGCAAGACTCCTGGACTTCCGCCCTCCATCACGATTGTCCGTTGTGGCCGGCACCAAACCGACCGCCATTAGAATTTCCTGTTCCGTAGCATGTTGGTATCTGCGACGTAGGTAGAGCATCTTAAAGGAAATAGAAATTGTAACTTGATTTTATCATAAAATAAACTTGCTTCATTTACCATAAAGAGATAAAGATTGCGTTCTAGGATACAGATAAGTAGTACAATAAAGCTTTACTGAAACTGTTATTATCTTCAACATCGTTTAATTTTGGCTGAATCGGTTAAGCCTGATATAGAGAAAAACAAGTTGTTGTTGATAATAAGTAAAACAGAAATTTTGTGAAAATGTAGGGAAAATATTAACAAAAAATACTGGCTCAATAATAAAAAATGGTACACTAATAGCTACGTTAGAATATGATACACCGTTTACACTTTTTAGTAGTGTTACAGTGTACACCAACACTGTACACCGGTGTCAACGGTGTAGAATGCAACTAATGAAAACAGGTAACACACACTTTTTAATAATATGGTAAACACTTACCAATAACAGCTGTGCATAATTTTAACGCCGAAAAATTATTCTTCCCTTTCCTGCCTTCACAGTAGTAAAGTAGAGCAACTTCTTTACTTAACAATTTATTTATAATCAGTATCACTGATTTTTGGATGGTCTCACCTCCTACTAATGACAGTTAACATGCAAATTTTATAAGCATATGTATTCATCACAATTAACCTTTCAAACCAACAAGACATCCTCACCAGGTCTTTGACTTGCTCAATGGCTTCCAGTACTCCTTCAATGGTCTCTACATCCTCCATACTCATTAGTGGTAGTTTAAATATGGATGCACTTGCACTGCTGAGTTTTGGGTCTGTCGAAACCAGCCTTTCGAGCAGATTTTTTAAACAGCTCACTTCAGACTGTAGATTTTTTGATTAATTTTTATTTCAGTTAATAACTCAAATATTTTCTTTGCAGAAAAATCTAAACTGTTGACCATAAAGTATTACTTACATAAACTTTCAAATAAACAGAAAATATATAGAATCATAACAATATTTTCTAAAATATATTCATTATTTTGAAAATATATATTCAATCATCAAGTCTGTAATATGAATACCAAAAGTTTTATTTATTATTATATTTATTAAACCTATTATAAATTATAACGGTACACTTATACCGGTATGTTTACTTCGTGTCTCAAATTCGTTCGTTTCTGCGCATGACGTGATACGGACACCTTCGTAACTAGACAACCAAATATGTTGACAACCACACCAACGGTCTAATTGTCAAAAAAAGCTTCAAAATCAGAATATTAGCTACCATAATAAAAGTAATGCACGCCTGAACATCCCTCAACAGCTTTCGCCACTACGGGGCCATCGGCAGATCCGGATTATCACTATTATGGCCCTCGTCTGTGGCACGTCTTGTGGTTTGGTTTCCAGCATTGTACCGTGAAGTGATGAAAAAAAAGCAGAAAACCGTTCACTCTGGAAGCAGGTTGTGACCAGTGTTGCCAACAACTGAAGCTAATACGCCGCCAGTATCGCCATAAAAAAACCGCCAGAATCCCGCTAAATTTATGACAGATTTTAAAAAAAAATATAGGAAAAAAACAATATTTTTCAAAAAATATATTAAATATACAAAACTATTTGTTTAACTTACAATATAGAAAAAACAATATTTAAATAAATATAACGTTCTATCTATCTCATAAAATAAATAAAACATATTTCTTCCTTCAGTCTACTATCTCTTTTTAAGAAAATAAAAACAAAAATACGTTTTATACATTTTACACAAATAAATTAAAACAATATCAAAAAGTTCTTTGTTACCCTCAGAGGTTTTATAAGACTCATTTGTTTTGATTTTTGTTAAAACGCTCTTTGGGACATCATAATTATGACAGCATTTCCCCACAGCCTTTAAACCCACCCTAATTCGTAATATGCAACTCAAGGTAGTAATTTTCATTCGATTTCTGGCCATATTTTTGACAATATTCATTTGACTAAACAATCGCTCTACTTCTGCATTTGAATGCGGAAGAGATAAAATATTTAGAGCAAAATGTGCTAGTTGTTTGAATACATAATTTCCATCACAGTCTCTATCACAGTCTCCGACCATAAATTGTTTGTGCTATCACGTCGTTCCATTTAATACCACTGATTTTCTATAGCGAAAATACCGCCATCATTGACGTTAAAAAATTTAGAATTGGAATATCTGGCTTTTGTTGTTTTAAAACATTTCTTACAGAAAACAACGAAATTTGTTTTAATATATTAATGTTGTCCGGTAGTCTGTTGGCCAGTTCCTTAATGAGTTTTATTAAAAAGTTAACACATCTTTGACGTAATAATTTCTCTTCTTTAAAACCTTCGCTTATCATTTTTTTAATTGATTTTCAAACAAGTCACCTAAATAGCAGCTTTGGTCTATGTAACCATCTATATTGTCTACGAATAATTTAAATATGGAATTTGGTGTTGTGACTTTTTTTTAATTAATGTGGTAATTAAATTAATAAGATCATCAAACAATCGTGCGGAGTCGGCGAATTAGACTCAAATATTTTATTGACACGATTTAAATCTTGTAAAATTGGGTTTAGAAAACAAACATAGGCATAATTAAAATCATAACAAAATATTTGATGTACCAAGAGGGCGGTGTAACACCTTTCATCGTTTCGACTCGCAATTGAGAAGTGAGTTTTTAACTCTAACCACTGGGTAATTCACGAGACAGCTGACTCAATGGAAAGCCATCTTGTAGTACATGCACGTGTTATTTTAAGCGGATCCTTCATAAATGGTATTGTATAAATCCTTGTATGCAAGCTGACGACTGGTTGATCGTGCAAACCAGTCGTACGTTTCACGTATAAGAAATTCAAGGTTACCTGGTAGCTGTTTGGTCGCAGCTGAGGCTGCCAACTGTATAGAATGGCATACACAGCGAATTAAAATTAAGTTTAGATTGTACCGCTTTAATTTTGTAAATACACCATTGTTAACACCGGTCATAACTGAAGCATTGTCAGTACCAATCCCCTGCACTTTATTTAACTATAATTTATACTTGGTCATAATCTGTACAAGACAATTAAAAATACAACTTCCAAAAAAGTTGTAACAATTTTTGTTTGTTCTTTGCTAAAATTTATAATTGAACAGCCCAAATATTTTAATACAGAAATATCTGTTGAGTCATCGATAAGGATGCTGAAGGCATGTTCGCCAATATCCAAACGCAGTTCATTCTCAAAATGTGGTCCCAGAACATTTTGGATAAGAGCAGAACATTTAGTCCTGTGCATTTGCAGATATGTGGCCTCGTTTCCTAAAACAAATAAAATACGGATATGTACTTATTTTAATATTAAATTAAATATTTGAATAGTTAGTTACCATAAAAAGTATTTTTACAAAGTAAGACCAGATGGTCTGATGAAGAAACTGCGCTGTAGTTTGCAACAAACAACGCAAGTCTGCATTCGGCCAGTTTAGCCCCATCGAGTGCGTCTGTTCGTACAAAATTTAATTTTCGTTGGGTAGCCCCAAGAATTATAATCTTATTTGCTAAATATTTTTTGGTGTTGGCATGCACTTTAAGGTTGCAATATTTATTTGATAATATGCACACACACACCATTTGTATTTCGCTACAGTTCCAGCTGTACTTTCCATGCTACATCTTGCAGCCAAGATTCCCTAAATTTCTGGGGATATTGTACCTTGGGCATTTTTCAAGTGTTCAAGTGCTACAATAACGGAATAATATATTAAACAATATAAACGAAAACAATATGTGTATATACACATACCTCAAAAATAACAGGAGCAGTTCATTTAACACAACACTTCACCGACTTCACCCTACAAATACAACCCAGCAAATAGTGCTAAGACCATACCACTATACATTAGGCTGGAACGAAAAAATGAATTTTGTCAAATCGTTGCGTAATAGTGGGTAAAACTTGCCTTTTGCCATCAAAATCAATTGGCCAAAACTGGGGATCGATCAAAAATCATCTTGAGGTGCCGCAAACGCCTAGACGGAGCCTGAGCAGCGAGCGCAGCTATGCTAGTAAAGAAAGAGCGAGACGTATCGTTTTTTGGCGTTTTGTAAACAATGGCAGCTAAAGCAAGTAGTGTAGTGACTCGTGGTGTGGATGAGTGTATTGTTTTTGGTTTTCCATCACAGTGGAAGCAACAAGTTCTGCCTAGTTACGGTGATGTGATGAGATGCTATCTTTTTTCACGAAAAGCACTACGAGTAAGAAAGCAAGAAGAAGCCAGCCGTAAGTCAAATTTCCCCTACCTTGGCCGCGAAAATTGAAAAAATATGGGTTACAGATTCGCTTTCGTGACACAATGGGAATATTGTGCCACGAAAGCGAATCTTAAAAATGATAGAAACGTATCACGGAAGATATCGGATCTTTATCAGAAGTAAAGGCCGAAAAGGATGTCAAAAATTTGAATTAGACTTAAATGTTTTCAAAAAGGACTCAGAAAAGCTTTTTGATGTGGCTGCTTGCAAATGCGCGGAATTTGCATCATGCAAATATGAACAACCAAAAAAAGTCCCGAAAAGGGAACGGTCTTTCTTGCAAGACCAAAGAACATGGGTCTTATATAAACAACCGACACGACCAAAGTAGTCGACCGAATGAAATTCAGACGAGCAAGACAGAAAAATCGTGAGATAGTCACGAACAAAAATCACGAAGAGTTGGTTGAGTGTGGAGATACGATTTTCAGTGGTTTATATTTTGATGGGAGAAAAGATAAAACAATTGTCCAACAAAAAAGGGTGCTAAAAACTTTAGAGTATCCATTGTTGAAGAACATATAACTGTGGTGGAAGAACCTGGCTCAAGATTTTTGGGACACTTAAAACCCCACAATCTGGCACAATCTAGCTTATTTTATATTATTTAACATAGTTTTCAAATGTTTTATTAAAACTTGTATTGACTACATGCTTCAGTTTCATTCTAATCCTTGTTATATAATTACAGTAAGACCATAGTCATCGATAAAACTCATTTAAAATAGCACATAATGAATAAAAACGTTGCTTAAATTGGTAAAAATCCATATTTTAGCATGGTTTGCGGCACCTCCAAGCGTCATTTGATTGAGTCTATATTTTTAGTGATTCTAAAGCAGTACAAAAGGATTAGTTTTCATGCTATTACAAGATAAAAAAATTAAATCTAATATTTTTTCTTGATCCAGCAATAAAGCGGAAAATAACTGGAAAAATATAATTTTAAGTTACTTGCGGCACCTCAAAGTATTCTTTGATTGACTCAAAATTTTCACAGCTTTATAATCACTATGAAAGGCAACTTTTCCGCACTATTACGTATTAGATTTCAAAAAAAAAATAAAAAATTGACCCGTTTTCGTTCCACCCTAATATACATATCACCTCATGTCCTTGCCTGTCTGCGCTCCGTACCCGACTCTCGAGACGACGCGACGCGGCGGTCGGCGCGACATGGCGTCTCGTAGCGAATTTCTGGGATTTCCCTATTATGACCGAGTTTTCCGTACAAAATTTTATTTTCAATATCAAACTTATAAAATTCGTATGTACGGTTGCTGGTCTCGACAGGTTTATGTACATGAAAAGAAAACCGCCAGAAAATATAGGTAAATGAAAACCCGCTAGCCGCTAGATCATCATTTTCCCCGCAAGTAGCTATTTCAAACCGCCAGATCTGGCGGAAAACCCGCTAAATTGGCAACACTGGTTGTGACACTTGAACTCACCGCCCCCAGACTACTAGCCGCACGATCTGCCGCAGGGCCACTGTTTAGATGTGTTTCTACTGTTTAGCATTTCTATTTATTTTGTATCTATTATTTGCTTGTTTTGTCTCGCGCTTGCTCGTATTCTACCGGCGAGGCTCGAGCTCGCCGTGTTGTCCGCCGCATTGTACGCTTGCAAGCCAAGCGTAACAGTCGATCTCGATAGCATATACAGTCCACTTGCATACATATGTATTTTGTATCACTGTGTACTACTATTGGAAGTTATAATAAATCTACGTGATTTTAAGTAGTGCAAGTTTGATTTGGAACCCAAGAAAATTCACAACATGGTCCATTCGAGCCGTATGTTCAACAACGAGGCCCGGCGTCCGTGAAGAGCATCTACCGGCAACAAGTTTGAAGAAGTGCGTCCATGCACATAACCTATAAGGCGACAATCGTAAGTCCCGTTCCTGTTTTATTTTTCCCCTGAATCTTTGGTATTGTTTCTGTTTGCACGAGGATATTTGTTGATTGGTTTTTGTGTGCAGTTACCGGTTGGCTGCAATTGGGTTGTTTTTCACACTTATTGGTTATATTTTCGGACATTATGGAGTCATTCGCGGTTTTAGAACTTAAACGCCGTCAAGTCAAGGCGCAATTGACGCGTTTTAGTACATTTTTTGATCAAATTACCGAGGAGCACGTTTGCGAGCTTGAAACGCGGTTAGAGCGTATAAAGATTATTTTAGATGAGTTTAATATAATACAGTCACAACTTGAAGGCTGGGATGAAAAAGAACTCGAAAATGATGAGCGAGATAAATTTGAATCTAAATATTTTACTGTGGTATCTCGTGCATGCACATACATAAGTGAGCACAGGGCTGCATCGGTATCGGTCGGCGCAACAAACGCGAGCGCGTCTAATAGCGCTATTAGCGACAGCGGCGGCAACCCTTTGTCGGCAATTTCTCAAACCGAACCGCAGTTGACAAGAAATGTCAAGTTGCCCACTTTAGATTTGCCTAAATTTTATGGAAATTATGAAGATTGGCTTCACTTTTACGATACATTTGGCGCTCTTGTTCATAACGATAGTTGCATTAGTAACATAAATAAATTCTATTATTTGATCAGCTGTTTAAAAGGAGACGCTGCAAAGACTTTAGCGTCTTTGGAAATAACTCAAGATAATTACCAGATCGCATGGGATCTTTTGAAAGAACGGTATCTGAACAAGGAAGTTATTATAAATACGCATGTGAAGGGCATATTAGATTTGCCAAATGTATCGAAAGAATCTCATACTTATTTGCGGCGATTAATAGATAGTTATCAACGACACACACGTGCATTGGCGTCATTGGGAGAGCCGGTCGAGCAGTGGAGTACACTTTTAATTCAAATCATCACTAGAAAACTTGATGAGACAACCAAACTTAAGTGGGAAGAGTACTCAGCTGACAAATTCCAAAAGACTCACCCGGACATAAAGGGATTCATTGGCTTTTTAACGAATCGCTGCAACATTTTAGAGACGATGGACGCTAGTTCCAGGAACTATAGGCAAAACTCAGCCAGGCGAGATGATCGTCTAACGTCTCACTTATCAACAGATAAACGCAAGTGTTATTTTTGTAATAATAATGACCACCTTATATACGGATGTGAAAAATTCAAAGGTTTGGACGTGATGACTAGATACAATGAGGTAAAAAGGTTAAAGCTTTGCATAAGGTGCTTGCGTCCTGACCACTTTGCTAGCAAATGCAACTCAGCTATCAATTGTAAAAAATGCTCTCAACAGCATAATACACTTTTGCACAGATCGAAGGAATATGGAAGGAAGCAAGAAGGCGGCTCTGAAGAACCCATTGTAAAAACAACTGCTCACTCCGTTAAATGTAATGATAACACACTAATATTTTTGGCGACGGCTATTATAAAAATAAAGGACACATATGGTAAATGGCAAGAAGCCAGAGCTTTATTAGACTCCGGATCGCAATCGAATTTCATAACAGAAGAGCTTAGATCTAAGCTAAAGTTGAAAACATACAAGTTGAATATTCCCGTATCTGGGATTAGCCAGGTAACCACGCAAATATCCCTCGGAACCAGTACTCAAATAGGGTCGCGATGCGGAGGATTCACTTCGGATTTATCATTTCTCGTGATTAATCGTATTACCGATGAACTCCCAAATTTCTCGATCGACATTCGCAAATTTGAGGTCCCAAAACATTGCAAACTAGCTGATCCCAATTTTTTTGAACCTCAGAAAATAGATGTATTAATTGGAGCTGGACTTTTTGCTGAGCTTCTGACAATTGGCCAAGTGAAGTTGGGAAATGGCCTGCCAACTTTACAAAACACTTTGTTGGGATGGGTCGTTTCGGGTCCCATGGCCGTTTCGTTTTTGAATTTAAATCGTATAATGGTTCACTGCAACACACGGTCATTTGACATACTGCATAAACAAGTTGAAGATTTTTGGAAAATTGAGGAAGTAAAGGAAAAGCATAATAATTGGTCTAAGGAGGAATTGGATTGCGAGAAAATATTTCAGGAAACAACCGTGAGGGATGATGTCGGTCACTTTGTTGTCAATTTGCCTACACGTGAGAATGTCAACTGTTTGGGAGATTCGTTTGAAGCTGCTCGCACTCGATTTCTTAAATTAGAGAAAAGGTTTAATTCAGATACTGCTTTGCATAAGACTTACATCGACTTCATGAACGAGTACGAGAAATTAGGGCACATGTCAAAGATAGAAGAATCTGATTTGGGTAGCATGAACAAGCAAGAAAACATTTATTATCTGGCTCACCATCCTGTTTTTAAGGAGTCTAGTACAACTACTAAGGTAAGGGTGGTATTCGACGGATCTGCTAAGACATCAACTGGCTTATCTCTTAACGATGTTCTAATGATTGGACCCACAATACAGCAGGACCTGTTCTCAATATTGTGTCGTTTTAGACTGCATAGGTATGTGCTGACAGCTGATGTCGCGAAAATGTACCGGCAGGTGTTTGTAAATAATAAGCACCGAGATTTGCAACGTATCGTGTGGAGAACCACGAAGGATCAACCACTACAGCATTATAGACTTAACACTGTAACGTATGGCACCTCATCAGCGTCATTTTTGGCTATACGATCACTGCATCAGGTGGCACATGATGTCAGAGAAAATTACCCTGAAATAAGTAAACTAATTCGTAACAATTTCTACGTGGATGATCTACTTACCGGAGTTGACACAATTGAGGAAGCAATTGATGTAAGGGATAAATTGATGCATATTTTTGAACCATATGGCTTTGAGTTGCGACAGTGGTGTTCTAACGAGGACGTTATTTTGAAAGCAGATTCGGAAACAGATAAACACATTGAACATTACATATCGGACAATAAAGAACGAAAAACGTTGGGCATTCTTTGGAACCGACAGTTGGACACATTGGAATATGTGGTTAAGAACAACTTTAAGTATACGAAGAGTACAAAGAGAATCATATTATCGGTTGTAGCACAGATATTTGACCCCCTTGGACTTGTCTCGCCCTCCACAGTTCAGGCCAAACTGATCTTGCAAAGGCTGTGGCAGATTCAAGCGGATTGGGACGAATCTGTTCCGGAAGAGTTGCATGAGAAATGGAGACAATTGTGCGATGGATTTTTGACCCTGAACGATATAAGGATAGAGCGACACATTTTAATACCTGAATATGACGATATACAAATTCACGGATTTTCAGACGCGTCACAGGTTGCGTATGGGGCATGTATATATCTGCGCACTCACAGGGATGGTGTAATAAAAACTAATTTATTGTGCGCAAAATCTCGGGTAGCACCACTTAAGGGAGTAACGTTGCCACGATTAGAATTGTGTGGGGCTCTCCTATTGGCGCAATTACTGGACAAGGTATTAAAATCATTAAGCATTCCGGTAGACAAAGCTGTGCTTTGGTGCGACTCCATGATTGTATTGAGTTGGATTAACGCTGGGGCTGGCAAATGGCAAATGTTTGTGTCTAATAGAGTGGGCCAAATATTGGAGATAGCTAGTGCTAGACAATGGCACTATGTACCATCGGCTGAGAATCCTGCAGATCTAGTATCGCGAGGATGCAGCGCCTCTGAATTGCGTCTTTCAAAAAGTTGGTGGAATGGGCCTGAATGGCTAAAGAAATCGTCCAATGAGTGGCCTAATAGAGACATTGTAATTCCTAAGAATGTCCCAGAAGTAAGGAAGGGAAAATTGAATTTTGCTAATATGATCCAAAGTGATTTCTTCTCGCTTTATTCGTCATTGTCAAGGTTAAAGCGTGTAATAGCTTATTGCTTGCGATTTTGCAGTGTTGCTCGACGACGCGACAGAATTTCGTCAACTGATTTGACTCGTGAAGAGTTGGATGACGCTCTTCTAAGATTAGTTAAAATAGCTCAACAAGAATCTTTTCCGGCTGAAATAAGATGTTTGGAAAGCCGTAAAGAATTGCCAGGTGACAGTAATCTACTTTGTTTGAACCCCTTTTTGGATGATGGTATTTTGCGAGTAGGAGGAAGATTGTCGAATTCAAACTATGACTATGACATGAAACACCCTATTGTACTTTCCTCAAAACATAGACTGACTCATCTAATCATACGAGATGAACATTTGCGTCAGCTACATGCTGGACCTCAATGCTTACTAGCCACGATAAGACAACGCTTTTGGATATTGAATGGATTAAATACCGTTAAGGGCGTATTAAGAAGATGCGTAACATGCTTCAAATCCAAACCTCTTGGTACTTCTTATTTGATGGGAAATTTGCCTTTGCACCGTATTGCTGAGAGTAAGCCGTTTGACATTGTTGGAATTGACTTTGCGGGTCCTTTCAATATAAAGGATGGTAAACTTAGAAACCGCGCTATTGTAAAGACTTATTTGTGTGTGTTCGTGTGCTTTACCACAAAGGCAGTTCATTTAGAAATCGCCGGTGACTTGACCGCGGATTCATTTTTGAATGCTCTGAAGCGTTTTACGTCTCGCAGAGGGCTATGTGCGCACATTTATTGCGATAATGCTACAAATTTTGTAGGCGCCAAAAATTATTTAAAGGAATTAAATCGCCTTTCCTTTTTAAAGGACTCTAAGTTGATTACATTTTGTACCGAGAATAAAATACAATGGCATTTTATCCCGGCGCGTTCGCCACATTTTGGAGGCCTGTGGGAGGCCGCAGTCAAATCTGCAAAATTTCATTTTACTAGAATATTGGGTAATAACGTTTTGACTTTTGAGGAGCTGACAACTGTTTTCGTGCAGATAGAATCGGTGCTAAATTCTCGACCTCTCACCCCTATGTCTTCCCATCCCGATGATTTCCTAGCACTGACCCCGGGACATTTTTTGATTGGAAAACCCTTAAATGCCTTACCGCAAGAGTGTGTACTGGATATTCCAACCAACCGCTTGAAGAAGTTTCATGTGCTGCAACAAATTTTCCAGCATTTTTGGCAGCGGTGGAGCAAGGAGTATATGAATACTTTACAACAACGATCAAAATGGCGTAGATCGGGACAAATCCCAGTCGCAACGGGGTCGTTGGTGCTGCTAAAGGAAGAAAACCTGGCGCCCTTATCCTGGAAGATGGGGCGAATCATCGAAATTTTTCCTGGACACGACGGCGTCGTGAGATCAGTCAAGGTGCGCAGCGCGAACGGCATTACTACAAGATTTGTGTTCTACCAATAGACTAAATCGTGGACCGGTTTCTGTGTTAAAAGGGGTAAACCAGTGATCGGAGTGCCGTACATATATTTTTATCGTTTTTCTTTTTTTTGCATTTTGTAGTATTTTTTCTATTTTTCAACCTGTTTGCATTATTCTATGTATTCCACTTTGTTATTTATTTTAAATATTAGCTGTGTTGGAAGTCACACTTCCAACGGTGGGGAGTATGTTTAGATGTGTTTCTACTGTTTAGCATTTCTATTTATTTTGTATCTATTATTTGCTTGTTTTGTCTCGCGCTTGCTCGTATTCTACCGGCGAGGCTCGAGCTCGCCGTGTTGTCCGCCGCATTGTACGCTTGCAAGCCAAGCGTAACAGTCGATCTCGATAGCATATACAGTCCACTTGCATACATATGTATTTTGTATCACTGTGTACTACTATTGGAAGTTATAATAAATCTACGTGATTTTAAGTAGTGCAAGTTTGATTTGGAACCCAAGAAAATTCACAACAGCCACAGTCTGGCTACCATGGCACCGAACGTTACTGCTCGCAATGACATCATAGTCGGTGCACATAAGCATACGGGTATATGTGACCGTGTATATCGCTTCTCTAACCTGTAGATATATAGGTAGAAAACTCAACGATGCGATAAGCGACTAGTGATACGCGACATCCTATACGTTGCTATGGAAACAGAGCCGTAATTCGCGACAGCCTATATGTTTCTATTGAAACATATAGGCAGTCGCGTATCGCTAGTCCCTTATCAGTATCACATCGGTCAGTTTTCTGCCATACATACCTGTCATACTATCTGTGCATGATGTAGGTGTTCCACATAGTGTTATGTCCCCTGCTGCAATTTCGTCATTTACTGAAACTTCTGTTTGCAAGGCAAATTAGTCACTACTGTCGGATATATTGGACTCATGCCGATATTTGTTACACAAGACATCGGCCTTGTAAATGTCCTTTACGCTTCTTTGGGAAATAGCTGGATGTTCCGTCCATTTTCCGTCCAATGATGGTGCTACACACAGTTTAAAAACCGTATTTCGATCTACCACCGCGTAAATTTTTGTTTGCAATCTTTTACTTATTGGTGCTTCAATCCTTTTTAACTGTTCGAATAGAGATTCTATCTTTTGAGAACTGGTTGCCAGTTCAACGTTTTGTTGTTTATCAATAAACTGTAATTGTTGATGCAAATCTTGTACTAATAGTACTTTTTGTCTTTAATACTGCTTCATTAGGTAACTCTAAAACAAACAATTTTATGGTGTTAATGATCCTTTTATGGCCGTTTGCACCGTATGTACTAAGCATTGCCCAAGTATGGGATCGTACTTATGTCATCGATTTCGTTTGCACCGCCACCTAACCCGCCGCCTAACTAGAGATAAGAATGACCTAAGTTAGGCCCACGAAAAACGAAGGCGTAAACTGAACATAAACTTAGGCAACGGATTGCGCATGCGCACAAGGATAGTTCCAAATGACATTATGTTGATAGGTAATGTTTACGTCTACATTGAGTTTGCAATATAATGGCAAATTACCTAGAAATAAACAACGACGACATTTTTTAGCATGATTTCCATATACTCGAAATGATAGATTTCGGATTTCCTCGGCAAATCTACCATAGGTCAGAGTACTTTAACAGCCTAGATGAGCTGAGTTTTTACTTTATCATACGCAGTATGTAAAGTATTGTAATCGTGACCGAACGTTGGAACCTGGAGTGTATGACTCACACGTCGCTGTTAGAGAGAGACCGCACTACTATTTTTATTTTCGAGCGTGGCATGTGCAAACCGATCAAATTTAAATTTTCGCATCAGATTAATTCAGATTTGAATTTCGCGCGCACCATCTTACCCGATGATGACCGAACGCCGAGCGCACCCGAACCGATAAAATTCAAATTTTTCCCGCCAACCTTAAAAAATTCGAATTTTCGCGCCAACATTCCCACGCATGCGCAAACCGATAAAATTCAAATTTTCGCATCAAATTTATTCGGATTTGAATTTCGCGCGCACCATCTTACTCGATGATGACCGAACGCCGATCGCCCGAACCGATAAAATTCAAATTTTTTCCGTCCGCAAGTAAATGCTGTGTCCGCAGAAACAGAAATAAATATTAACAATACACATACTTAATTGAATTGTCTTAATTGTGTTACTGTTTGAACAATAAACTGATTATTATTATTATTATTAATAAAAACTATAGAAATAATTATTTTTGAGGACAAACTCAGTTCAGATGTCAAAATAATTTTAGAGAGCAAAATCACCAATCGACCAATTACCGAACTACATACCGGCGTGGTATCAACACTGAATTTATAATAGTTCACCAATAGATGGCGCTACCGCTATTGAATTTATTTATTATAATTTTAATTTAATTTTTAATTTGTTCCAAGCGTTAAAATAAACGAATTTTATGAACTTAAGAAATAAATCATGCGATTGACCCATCTATTATACAATTCTCCATCCACAAAATTAAAATCGTGAGAACAATTGAATTGTCTTAATTGTGTTACTGTTTGAACAATAAACTGATTATTATTATTAATAAAAACTATAGAAATAATTATTTTAGAGGACAAACTCAGTTCAGATGTCAAAATAATTTTAGAGAGCAAAATCAAATCTGAGGACAAAATTATTTTAGAGGTACCGGCGGCGCCATCTATTGGCGAAGTGCCGAGCGCTCTACCGACCAATTACCGAACTATATCATACCGGCGCGGAATAGATCCCTGCTCCCAACAACGAATTAATAATAGTTCGACACTTCACCAATAGCTGGCGTCACCAGTATAGAATTTTAATTTTAATTTAGCTGGCGTCACCAGTATTGAATTTTACCATACTCACCAGTATGGTAAGGGTCATTTCGTATTAATTAAAGATTTTTCAAAATTACTTTCTAAACAAATTAATAAACATGGTGGACGCGCACATTTTTGCGATGGATGCTTAACAAATTTTGCAACTGAGCATAAATTAGCTAAGCACCAGGAAAACGACTGCAATAAAATTCGTACTATTTTACCATCTATAAAATTAAATTTTAAACCAAATTTTTTGGGTCAACAATTACCGGATAATATTTTACAATTTAACAATTATAATAATTCGCAAATTGTACCGTTCGCGATTTACGCGGATTTCGAATCGATATTACAGCCTGTAGAGCATTGTGAACCTGATCCAAGCACCTCATTTACGCAAACAGTCGCGAAACATGTTCCATACAGCTTCGCCTATAAAATAGTTTGCTCCTTTGATGACGCGAATAATAAATTTGAGATTTATACGGGGGAGGATTGCGCGAAAGTTTTTATCTCAAAATTAATTGCTGATGTAAAGTCAATTTATAACAGTCACTATAAAGTTATTAAACCGATGGATTCTCTAACATCAGAGGAGCAAGCTAGCTATGATGCGGCAGAGCAATGCTTTATTTGCAATAGACCATTTGTTGGCTCTGGTGATAAAGTTCGCGATCATTGTCACACCTCCTCCCGTTTTAGGGGTGCTGCCCACCCCATTTGTAACTTAAACCACAAAATTCCAAATCATATACCCGTATTTTTACACAATTTCAGCGGATATGACAGCCATCTGTTCGTTAAAGAGTTAGCCGAAGTTGATTGCGATGAAGGCATCGATGTTATACCGAATAACAAAGAGCGTTACATCAGTTTCGGCAAGCAAATTCATGTGGATACGGTGCTAGATGATAAAGGGGAAATCAAAAACAAATATTTAAAATTACGGTTTTTGGATTCCTTTAGATTCATGGCATCGTCTCTTGATGCGTTAGCGAGTAATCTCTCAGATGCGGATCTAGTGAATGTGCTACAATATGCACCCGCACAGAATAAATTTAAATTACTAAGGAAAAAGGGCATTTTCCCCTATGAGTATATGACCTCGTTAGACAAGTTAGAAGATACCTCACTACCCCCTAAAGAGGCATTTTTTAATAAAATGTCTAACGAGGACATTACGGATGAGCAGTACACCCATGCTCAGAATGTTTGGCAGACTTTTGGGTGTAAAAATCTGAAAGATTACTCAGATCTATATTTAACGACTGATGTGCTACTTTTGACAGATGTTTTCGAAAAATTTAGAAAAGTATGTCACAAAACGTATCACCTCGATCCGGCACACTACTATACAGTGCCCGGGTTGAGTTGGGACGGGATGTTGAAATATACTAGAGTTAATTTAGAACTGCTAACCGACATAGATATGGTTCATTTAATGCAGAAAGGGATAAGGGGTGGGATATCGCAATGCTCACTTAGACACGCAGCTGCGAATAACAAGTATATGCCTACATTTGATCCCAATCGTCCATCTAAATACTTAATGTATTGGGATGCTAACAACTTGTACGGTTGGGCAATGTCGCAATACTTGCCTTATGGTGGATTTCGTTGGATGAGTCAGGAGGAGATTGGAAATTGCGACTTCAACAATATTTCGGATACATCTAGTGATGGATACATCCTAGATGTTTATGTCGAATATCCACAACACCTCCACGACTTGCACAATGATTTACCGTTTCTAGCGGAAAATATCGTCCCACCTTGTTCAAAAACTGATAAACGACTTATTCCAAATTTAATGAATAAAAAAAATTATGTAATTCACTATCGGAATTTAAAACACGCCATCGCTCATGGTCTTGTTATTAAGAAAATTAATCGGGTTCTAACATTTAAGCAATCAGCTTGGTTAAAAATGTATATCGACTTGAATACGAGTTTACGTCAACAGGCTGTCAACGAATTCGAGCGTGACTTCTACAAACTTTTAAATAATGCTTGTTTTGGCAAGACAAAGGAGAACATCGACAAGCGTGTTGACGTGATGTTGGTAACAAGTTGGGATGATATTAAAACTAGCGGGCGTTCTAAGTTGGGTGCGGGTAGTTTGATCGCGAAGTTAAATTTTAAGAGTATAAAGGTTTTTACCGAGAATTTTTCAGCAATTCATATGGGGCGACTTAATGTTTTTTATAACAAACCCATCTATGTCGGGTTCGCAGTTTTAGAACTCTCGAAATTGCTAATGTATCAATTCTATTACGATTTCCTGAAACCCAAATACGGGGATATGATTAGTTTATGTTACATGGACACGGACAGCTTCACTGTTGCCATCCAAACCGAGGATATTTATGCGGACGTGCGCGAAAACTTGGAACGGTTCGATACATCCAACTACGCGATAGAAAATCCGTTCAGTATTCCGCTACAGAATAAGGCAGTTTTAGGTTTGATGAAAGATGAGAATCGTGGGAAAATAATGGAGGAATTTATTGGGTTGCGTGCTAAGATGTATGCAAATCGGGTTGGTGGTGTTGGGGGTAACGTCACCAAAAAAGCAAAAGGGGTAAAGAAGTCTGTGGTGAAAACAAAAATCACATTGACGATTATACACGCTGTTTATTCGATAAAACGCAATTACGTGTAAGACAGCTATTATTTAGATCTGACAAGCATACTATTTTCACTAATTTGCAGAGTAAATTAGCCCTTTCACCCTACGATGTAAAACGTCATATTAATAATGATGGTGTTACAACGCTAGCGTGGGGGCATTACTCAATTGGTGATAAATAATAGGTGAATTATTCTCCCACCAGTTCTCACGATTTTAATTTTGTGGATGGAGAATTGTATAATAGATGGGTCAATCGCATGATTTATTTCTTAAGTTCATAAACGTTATTTCTAATGCTCGATTTTTTGCTATATCTTTTATATTTATCTAGATGTTCCGACTACATATTGTATATGTGAAATCGAAAAAAAAAAACCGCTCATCATCGTTCTAGGAATTCTTATATCACACACCATTTTATTATTGTATATGCTATTACTAGTCGGGGTTATAGTATTTATTTTCGATGACATAGCATGCGATAGGCAGCATAAAATACGATCATATTTCTGCATGGGGCGACATAAACTTGCTGATGCGTTCGCAGCAATTCTCTTTGCTAATTTCAAAGAATTGATGAGTTGACTTCCTGTTAGAGCAACAAATGTGGTTTCTAGATAAGCATATTTTTTCTAGTATTGCTGCGTTTTTTAAATACCTAATACGAAGTTTGCAGTGTAATCATATTTTTTCATAGTCTGGAAGACATCTTTTCCAGACTATCCGAGTTGGGCCTTTACGAGATTAAGCCAAAGAAGAAGATATCAGAGTTGGAAATTGATACACCGTATCCAATTAAATCGGCGAAAAGAATCACAAAGTGCGCTTGGCCATCAATTCTTGTGGAATTTGAAAACTTCATAGCATTCCTACCGAAGAGATTAGCCGAAGCCATCACCACCGAAGACGAGCTACGGAGTCTATCTTCGATGGCTATGGTATACAAGGGGGAGAAAAACGTTGGAATGCCTACCAACGCCCAAATGATAACTTTTATAGATTTATAAATGAATTGTATGCAAAATGAAATATTGTTAATAAAAAAATTACTTAATTGAAACCCGTATGCTTTTTATTACCGCTTAGTATTTATAGTGATCAAAAAGAAAAAAAAAAGGTAAGTATGACAATACTGCTAATTAGCAAATGAGAAATTCTAATATACTCACCGTATTGACTTTACTCTTTTAATAATAATATCACTTCTTAACCTATGAAATAAAACACAAGAAATGCATTTAACGTATCTATTCATTTAAAAAATGCAATATTATATCATATAAACCAAATGGTGTAGTTTAATACATTTATTTTTCATAATGGTAAAGTTGACAATATATATATTTTGATCACTGATCGACCATGGCTTTTTATAATCCATTATCTCTTAAAAGTGTCATTATAAAATTCTCATTCTCTCTCCCTTATTTACCCTGTAGTGATAAGAAACTAGTTATCAGTATCGCTATCAGAATCGGTATCAGGGCTAAAATCAACAGGTTTGAAGCGTGAGCTGTTGAATCCAACAGCTGTGAGGTGTTCAAACAAACAGCTATAGCGTGAGACAGGCGTGAGGCAGGCGTGAGACATGCGTTAGACAGGCGTGAGGCAGGCGTGAGATAGGCGTGAGAGGCATTCGAAAGCTGCATACATACCAACAGCTCTGGCGTGAGAGGCGTTCGAAAGCTGTATACATACCAACAGCTCTGGCGTGAGAGGCGTTCGAAAGCTGTATACATACCAACAGCTCTGGCGTGAGAGGTGTTCGAAAACCATCCCAACCCAAAAGAAATGAGGGTCGCGGAGGGTCAAATGAGGGTCTCGGAGGGTCAAATTTATAATTCTTTTACTTATAAATAGAAATAAAACACATACATATTTCAAAATAATTTTATTTTATTATGCTATTTATCACAATAAATTTTATCTACTACAGAGACAGAGATGTCGAGGAGATTGGAGGTTGGTGGTTGTGAGTTTTTGCAAAACATTCAATACAAAATGTTTTATCGCATTGTTTGCAAACTAGCTTGGTACATGCGCTTCTTCTCTGAGCTTTCTTCCTCCCATATTTTCTTGAAATTTCTTTATAACATTCCGTGCATCGCCGTCTGCGGAGTCCTTTCTCAAACACGTGATCTTCTAAATTGTTAAGCGTAGTAGTAGTACAGGTAACACAGTCCTCTGGATTTTTTTTCGCCTGTAAATTTTCAGCAAGACCGGCTTGAACCCGCCAATCTGATGTACACTTTTGAAAACATAAGAGTGTGGGTATTCACGAGGATTTCTATTAGTAACAAGACCCATGTTTGCCTGTGTAGCGATAAGGAGATACTAAACGAATGCGTGAGAACCTTTTCCTTATTTATATATAGTATCGATTAGTCTCAGGTTTTCATCAGGTCTCTGCTGTTTTGAGCACCCCACTCATCAGACCCGATGGTTTTCGAACACCTCTCACGCCAGAGCTGTTGGTATGTATACAGCTTTCGAACGCCTCTCACGCCAGAGATGTTGGTATGTATACAGCTTTCGAACGCCTCTCACGCCAGAGCTGTTGGTATGTATGCAGCTTTCGAACGCCTCTCACGCCTATCTCACGCCTGCCTCACGCCAGTCTTACGCATGTCTCACGCCTGCCTCACGCCTGTCTCACGCTATAGCTGTTTGTTTGAACATCTCACAGCTGTTGGATTCAACAGCTCACGCTTCAAACCTGTTGATTTTAGCCCTGATACCGATTCTGATACCGATACTGATAACTAGTTTCTTATCACTACAGGGTAAATAAGGGAGAGAGAATGCGAATTTTGTAATGACACTTTTAAGAGATAATGGATTATAAAAAGCCATGGTCGATCAGTGATCAAAATATATATATATTGTCAACTTTACCATTATGAAAAATAAATGTATTAAACTACACCATTTGGTTTATATGATATAATATTGCATTTTTTAAATGAATAGATACGTTAAATGCATTTCTTGTGTTGTATTTCATAGGTTAAGAAGTGATATTATTATTAAAAGAGTAAAGTCAATACGGTGAGTATATTAGAATTTCTCATTTGCTAATTAGCAGTGTTGTCATACTTACCTTTTTTTTTCTTTTTGATCACTATAAATACTAAGCGGTAATAAAAAGCATACGGGTTTCAATTAAGTAATTTTTTTATTAACAATATTTCATCTTGCATACAATTCATTTATAAATCTATAAAAGTTATCATTTGGGCGTTGGTAGGCATTCCAACGTTTTTCTCCCCCTTGTATACCATAGCCATCGAAGATAGACTCCGTAGCTCGTCTTCGGTGGTGATGGCTTCGGCTAATCTCTTCGGTAGGAATGCTATGAAGTTTTCAAATTCCACAAGAATTGATGGCCAAGCGCACTTTGTGATTCTTTTCGCCGATTTAATTGGATACGGTGTATCAATTTCCAACTCTGATATCTTCTTCTTTGGCTTAATCTCGCAAAGGCCCAACTCGGATAGTCTGGAAGACATCTTGTTTGCTGTTGTTGTAGTTGTTGGTGGTATCTAGTTGTGGAACTGGTATTTTTTACTGTATAATGGTCCTATTTATTTGAAAGAATGGTATGGAGAGGGAAATTTTTGAGCCAATGATAGCAAAAAGAAAAAATATGATTACACTGCAAACTTCGTATTAGGTATTTAAAAAACGCAGCAATACTAGAAAAAATATGCTTATCTAGAAACCACATTTGTTGCTCTAACAGGAAGTCAACTCATCAATTCTTTGAAATTAGCAAAGAGAATTGCTGCGAACGCATCAGCAAGTTTATGTCGCCCCATGCAGAAATATGATCGTATTTTATGCTGCCTATCGCATGCTATGTCATCGAAAATAAATACTATAACCCCGACTAGTAATAGCATATACAATAATAAAATGGTGTGTGATATAAGAATTCCTAGAGCGATGATGAGCGGTTTTTTTTTTTCGATTTCACATATACAATATGTAGTCGGAACATCTAGATAAATATAAAAGATATAGCAAAAAATCGAGCATTAGAAATAACGTTTATGAACTTAAGAAATAAATCATGCGATTGACCCATCTATTATACAATTCTCCATCCACAAAATTAAAATCGTGAGAACTGGTGGGAGAATAATTCACCTATTATTTATCACCAATTGAGTAATGCCCCCACGCTAGCGTTGTAACACCATCATTATTAATATGACGTTTTACATCGTAGGGTGAAAGGGCTAATTTACTCTGCAAATTAGTGAAAATAGTATGCTTGTCAGATCTAAATAATAGCTGTCTTACACGTAATTGCGTTTTATCGAATAAACAGCGTGTATAATCGTCAAATGTGATTTTTGTTTTCACCACAGACTTCTTTACCCCTTTTGCTTTTTTGGTGACGTTACCCCCAACACCACCAACCCGATTTGCATACATCTTAGCACGCAACCCAATAAATTCCTCCATTATTTTCCCACGATTCTCATCTTTCATCAAACCTAAAACTGCCTTATTCTGTAGCGGAATACTGAACGGATTTTCTATCGCGTAGTTGGATGTATCGAACCGTTCCAAGTTTTCGCGCACGTCCGCATAAATATCCTCGGTTTGGATGGCAACAGTGAAGCTGTCCGTGTCCATGTAACATAAACTAATCATATCCCCGTATTTGGGTTTCAGGAAATCGTAATAGAATTGATACATTAGCAATTTCGAGAGTTCTAAAACTGCGAACCCGACATAGATGGGTTTGTTATAAAAAACATTAAGTCGCCCCATATGAATTGCTGAAAAATTCTCGGTAAAAACCTTTATACTCTTAAAATTTAACTTCGCGATCAAACTACCCGCACCCAACTTAGAACGCCCGCTAGTTTTAATATCATCCCAACTTGTTACCAACTTCACGTCAACACGCTTGTCGATGTTCTCCATTGTCTTGCCAAAACAAGCATTATTTAAAAGTTTGTAGAAGTCACGCTCGAATTCGTTGACAGCCTGTTGACGTAAACTCGTATTCAAGTCGATATACATTTTTAACCAAGCTGATTGCTTAAATGTTAGAACCCGATTAATTTTCTTAATAACAAGACCATGAGCGATGGCGTGTTTTAAATTCCGATAGTGAATTACATAATTTTTTTTATTCATTAAATTTGGAATAAGTCGTTTATCAGTTTTTGAACAAGGTGGGACGATATTTTCCGCTAGAAACGGTAAATCATTGTGCAAGTCGTGGAGGTGTTGTGGATATTCGACATAAACATCTAGGATGTATCCATCACTAGATGTATCCGAAATATTGTTGAAGTCGCAATTTCCAATCTCCTCCTGACTCATCCAACGAAATCCACCATAAGGCAAGTATTGCGACATTGCCCAACCGTACAAGTTGTTAGCATCCCAATACATTAAGTATTTAGATGGACGATTGGGATCAAATGTAGGCATATACTTGTTATTCGCAGCTGCGTGTCTAAGTGAGCATTGCGATATCCCACCCCTTATCCCTTTCTGCATTAAATGAACCATATCTATGTCGGTTAGCAGTTCTAAATTAACTCTAGTATATTTCAACATCCCGTCCCAACTCAACCCGGGCACTGTATAGTAGTGTGCCGGATCGAGGTGATACGTTTTGTGACATACTTTTCTAAATTTTTCGAAAACATCTGTCAAAAGTAGCACATCAGTCGTTAAATATAGATCTGAGTAATCTTTCAGATTTTTACACCCAAAAGTCTGCCAAACATTCTGAGCATGGGTGTACTGCTCATCCGTAATGTCCTCGTTAGACATTTTATTAAAAAATGCCTCTTTAGGGGGTAGTGAGGTATCTTCTAACTTGTCTAACGAGGTCATATACTCATAGGGGAAAATGCCCTTTTCCTTAGTAATTTAAATTTATTCTGTGCGGGTGCATATTGTAGCACATTCACTAGATCCGCATCTGAGAGATTACTCGCTAACGCATCAAGAGACGATGCCTTGAATCTAAAGGAATCCAAAAACCGTAATTTTAAATATTTGTTTTTGATTTCCCCTTTATCATCTAGCACCGTATCCACATGAATTTGCTTGCCGAAACTGATGTAACGCTCTTTGTTATTCGGTATAACATCGATGCCTTCATCGCAATCAACTTCGGCTAACTCTTTAACGAACAGATGGCTGTCATATCCGCTGAAATTGTGTAAAAATACGGGTATATGATTTGGAATTTTGTAGTTTAAGTTACAAATCGAGTGGGCAGCACCCCTAAAACGGGAGGAGGCGTGACAATGATCGCGAAGTTTATCACCAGAGCCAACAAATGGTCTATTGCAAATAAAGCATTGCTCTGCCGCATCATAGCTAGCTTGCTCCTCTGATAGAGGATCCATCGGTTTAATAACTTTATAGTGACTGTTATAAATTGCCTTTACATCAGCAATTAATTTTGAGATAAAAACTTTCGCGCAATCCTCCCCCGTATAAATCTCAAATTTATTATTCGCGTCATCAAAGGAGCAAACTATTTTATAGGCGAAGCTGTATGGAACATGTTTCGCGACTGTTTGCGTAAATGAGGTGCTTGGATCAGGTTCACAATGCTCTACAGGCTGTAATATCGATGCGAAATCCGCGTAAATCGCGAACGGTACAATTTGCGAATTATTATAATTGTTAAATTGTAAAATATTATCCGGTAATTGTTGTCCCAAAAAATTTGGTTTAAAATTTAATTTTGTGGATGGTAAAATAGTACGAATTTTATTGCAGTCGTTTTCCTGGTGCTTAGCTAATTTATGCTCAGTTGCAAAATTTGTTAAGCATCCATCGCAAAAATGTGCGCGTCCACCATGTTTATTAATTTGTTTAGAAAGTAATTTTGAAAAATCTTTAATTAATACGAGATGACCCTTACCATACTCAAAAATGTATAATAAATTAACATGTTTTTTGCGTCTATTTTCTGTATAATAAATGGGTCCATCCACACAATAATGGTTCTTACCATTTTCTGTTAGTTCATAAACGTTAATGCAAGAAGGTGCAGGGTTCGCTCCATGAATCCTGTTCATGTGTTTTCTCAGGTTATCTTGGCGTGCGAACTCGCACATACATAGCGCACATTGTTTGGTTATGCGCGAATGTACAGTTGTCTTATGCCTTGTTAGGGCATCGGCGCGGGCGAAAGACCTTTCACAAATCTCGCAGGTGAACATTTTGAGAGAAGCACTGGAATAGCGTAAGTAACGTGTGGTGTAGTCGATTGTTGGCAAAAGACTGACTATCTACGTCTACGGTATCCAGATATTTCGTGTCCGTTATTCGATACGCACGCACTGTTCACGTTATTGTACCATGCAGCTATTTTCGTTCGAGAAAAGGCTGACCGCGCGAATATTTGCATTTTCGGACGCGCTCTGTGCTGAGTACGACAACGTATTTAGTAAATTTCAAGAGTTATTTTAACATAATCTACTTGTATTACTCTAAAATTCTGTAAGAAGTATAATTTTAACACTAAAAATTCGTTTATTTTAACGCTTGGAACAAATTAAAAATTAAAATTCAATACTGGTGACGCCAGCTAAATTAAAGTTAAAATTCAATACTGGTGACGCCAGCTATTGGTGAAGTGTCGAACTATTATTAATTCGTTGTTGGGAGCAGGGATCTATTCCGCGCCGGTATGTAGTTCGGTAATTGGTCGGTAGAGCGCTCGGCACTTCGCCAATAGATGGCGCCGCCGGTACCTCTAAAATAATTTTGTCCTCAGATTTGATTTTGCTCTCTAAAATTATTTTGACATCTGAACTGAGTTTGTCCTCTAAAATAATTATTTCTATAGTTTTTATTAATAATAATAATAATAATCAGTTTATTGTTCAAACAGTAACACAATTAAGACAATTCAATTGTTCTCACGATTTTAATTTTGTGGATGGAGAATTGTATAATAGATTGGTCAATCGCATGATTTATTTCTTAAGTTCATAAAATTCGTTTATTTTAACGCTTGGAACAAATTAAAAATTAAATTAAAATTATAATAAATAAATTCAATAGCGGTAGCGCCATCTATTGGTGAACTATTATAAATTCAGTGTTGATACCACGACGGTATGTAGTTCGGTAATTCGTCGGTAGAGCGCTCGGCACTTCGCCAATAGATGGCGCCGCCGGTACCTCTAAAATAATTTTGTCCTCAGATTTGATTTTGCTCTCTAAAATTATTTTGACATCTGAACTGAGTTTGTCCTCAAAAATAATTATTTCTATAGTTTTTATTAATAATAATAATAATCAGTTTATTGTTCAAACAGTAACACGATTAAGACAATTCAATTAAGTATGTGTATTGTTAATATTTATTTCTGTTTCTGCGGACACAGCATTTACTTGCGGACGGAAAAAATTTGAATTTTATCGGTTCGGGCGATCGGCGTTCGGTCATCATCGAGTAAGATGGTGCGCGCGAAATTCAAATCCGAATAAATTTGATGCGAAAATTTGAATTTTATCGGTTTGCGCATGCGTGGGAATGTTGACGCGAAAATTCGAATTTTTTAAGGTTGGCGGGAAAAATTTGAATTTTATCGGTTCGGGTGCGCTCGGCGTTCGGTCACCATCGGGTAAGAGGTGCGCGCGAAATTCAAATCCGAATTAATCTGATGCGAAAATTTAAATTTGATCGGTTTGCACATGCCACGCTCGAAAATAAAAATAGTAGTGCGTTCTCTCTCTAACAGCGACGTGTGAGTCATACACTCCAGGTTCCAACGTTCGGTCGCGCTCGGCAGATCGGCTGACTTGGGACTCGGTCGTCTTCGTGCAGAAAAGTGGTGGGGGTAGCTTCCTATGTAAATTGGCGGTGTGGCGGTGGGTCGAGAAGTGCCCTTATATATCTACTTAAATTAAACATAAGGAAATTCTGAATAATTTATGACTATGACATTTTTTGGTACAATCAATAGTTTAGCTGCATGAGCAAATTCTATTTCATCGAGATCGCTCGTACTGCATTGAAACTAGTAGCCAGGATTTGTCAGATTTTTTTATTCTAATGACACCTGCTGTCATAGTGTCAAACGCTAATGTTTTGACAATAACTTCTGTCAATATAAGCTGCGTTCGCATATTACATTACACTTTTTACACCCAATAACACGTAAGTGTCATTTGGACGGTGTACCCGGAGTACAATATCCGAACGCAGCTTTAATCGACATATCTGTCTAGTTCTAGTAGTTTTATTTTAATGCAAGCATGGCCGATCTCAATCAAATAGAGTCTCATGCAGCTAAACTATTAATTTTATATATACTATGATAAAGTCATGTGCCTGGCCACATCAGATTTTTACAAAAGATTTCGGTAATTTATTAGGAGCTAGGTATGTTGTTATAAAATGAAATTACATGTAAATTTTCTTTTTAGTTTAACAAAACAAACTACTTTAAATTTACTAGTGTTAATAGAAGAAGAATTACGGGAGGAGATAACCAATCCGCCAAATCTTGCGAAAAACTCACAGGTCGGGGCCATTACTATGGAGACTACAAAGAAAAATAATGAACAACATACTTGAGCTAGAAGAAACCGATGATGGTTTTACGGAAGTAAAGCGGCGTCAAAGAAGGAATAGGAGAACCACAATATCAATTCAAGGCAAAGCAAAGGATACAAAAATAAAGGGAAGCATTAAGATGGGATGGTGTTACCGGGTCGGGGTAGCAATGAAACCAACAACGTTAACAAGAACGAATATATTAAACTATTACAATCAAACAATGAGTAATTTCAAGTGGTGGTCGGGTAGACGGCTGGAGCTGGACTGGCGTGACGGCTGAACCGGGGCCCTTCTTATTCCTGCTGCCAGTCCGTTTTCAGGCCCCGCCCATTGCTGGTCCTGGCGCTACTATTGGTTGACGCGGTGAGCGCGGTAGTGGAGGCGTGCCGTGTTCGTGGCGGGCGTGTTGATTGGCGCGTCGTTGATGCAGCGGCGTCTACTGTCGGTAATAATGTTTTTCATAAAAAAAAGTTCATGAAACCGTTACAGCCGATGAAATAAAAGAACATGTAACTAGCATTATCAAATCTAATGAAATAGAGTGCACAAAGATTGATGCTAAAACTTGGCATAGATTATGTTCATAAACACGAAATAATGAATGCGGAAAACTGGCCGGAAGGTGTATCGGTCTCACAATATATTTTTCGCTGGGAAAAGCACACGAGACCACGAATCCGAACAGAATATAGAGAAAATATTCACAATGAAACCAGTACGGGACAACGCGGATTCCCTCCAAACGCAAAACCCTTCAAATAAGGATATTTCGAAGTCAGAAATGCCCAAAAGCGCGATGGAAGATAAAGGAAAGTCTCATTCTGAAAATTCCGTAGAAATAATCAACATAAACGTTCAAAGTCTTAGAAACAAAATCCCACAGATGGAGATGATACTTAACAAGAACAAGATAACCTGCTTTGTGTGTGACTGAGCACTGGCTAAAGGAGGAAGAAATGAAAGGTGTCCATATCAGTAATTTTGTCACGGCCAGCTACTACAGCAGGAAAACAATGATACATGGAGGAGTAGCCATTTTCCAAAGAGCAGATATGACTACAGTCGATTTGAATATCCAATAATACTCAAGAGATAGAGACCTGGAGATCTGCGGAGTCCGTATAGATGCAATCGAACTGATTGTTCTTTGCATATATCGATCACCACTCGGTGATATACTTTTTTTCCTGGAAAGATTGGAAGAAGTCCTGACGCAGATATTTGTTGAGTATGGTTATAATATAATACTAGCAGGTGATTTTAATATAAACTTTATTAAAGAGAGCAGGAATAAGCAACAACTACAAAATATCATGTCCTCCTTTGACATTACTAACATATATGAGACTCCTTCGAGGCTGACCCAAAATACTGGCACATGTCCGGATAATATTCTTACAAACATCCAACATCGGGTATTATCTGCTGATACGCTTAACTGGCACATCGGTGATCACTTGGTTCAGAAAGTGGTAATCCAAGGAGGGATACCTAAAACAAATCGGTATATACAGGCGAGAAAAATAAACTATGATGCCATCCAAGTACTTACGAAATGACTCCAAGACATAAATATTGATGATGTTTCGAGGGACGGCAGCGAACAAAGATTCAATGCTTTGTACACTGAGGTATTGAGAGCTGTGGAAATGGCGATGCCCCTGAAACAAGTAAAGATAACGGATTATAAAAAAGACAGTAGTTGGTACCACTGTAAAGAACTGCATGACATGAAAAATACCCTTGACGCTTTCTATGTGATCTCACGGAACGATAATGAGGGGGAGAGGATTTATCAAACACTCAGAAGGGAATACAAGAACAAAGTACTCCAGACAAAGAAATACATCAAAACCAACCAGCCAAACTGCAACAACGAAATACGTGTCCTATCACACCGGGAAAGCTAAACACGTTCTTTACCAATGTTGTCGCAACGTTGCAAGATGTGGATCCCAATGTGGACAGGGCAAAGAGATACCTCCGGAAGAAGAACGTAGACAACCAACATTCTTTCTGTCTTAGGATGTTCGATAAATCAGAAGTACTGAGGGCTGTATCAAGCCTCAAACCCAAAACGAGCCTCGACTGCAATGGTTTAAGTGTAAAAATACTGAAGATCATCGCACCAGTGATTGCCGAACCTCTTACACAAGTGATAAATGAATGCTTCCAATCTGGGGTGTTTCCTGTAAGTATGAAGCTTGCTGAAATACATCCTGTCTACAAAAAGGGTGGCCAAACCTGCCCAGGAAACTACAATAGCAGATGCTTTTGATTGCAGAACAACTCCCCAGGTGGTATACTGTGACCTTCAGAAGGCTTTCGACAGCGTTCCACACAACATCTTATTAGAAAAGCTTGAGTACTACGGTTTCAGGGGCATCCCACTTCAACTCCTGCAGTCATACTTGTAAAACCGCAGCCAACGAGTCAAGATGAACGACAGACTGTCCCAATGGGGGTCAGTGGATGCAGGGGTGCCGCAGGGCTCCATTCTAGGACCCTTGCTCTTTGTGCTGTACATCGATGACATTGTGTTCAATACGGATTCTGACTGCTCGTTCCTCTATGCAGATGATTCGTCATTTCTCAATATTGCACAAAATGAGGATGTGGTTACGACGAAAACTACGAGAACTGTGAACCAGGCCAAGGATTGGTTCTGGACAAATGGACTGCAGCTGAATACTGCCAAGACCCAAATTCTTACATACCAGGTACGGGGAAATGGCGACCAAGTTCCTGTCAGGTTTCTTGGGGTCTGGTTCCAGTCCGATTTGAGGTGGAACAAGCACATTGAGGTAACCTGCAAGAAACTTTCAACAGCAATATATACAGTTAGGCACCTGATGAGGGAAACAACCTACCAAACAGCTATTATTGCATACCATGCAAATTTCCACAGTCTTCTTCGGTATGGTGTGCAGGTGTGGGGTGCATCTCCGAGGGTAGAAGATGTCCTACTGCTCCAAAAGAAGGCCGTCAGAATATTGTGCTCAGCATTGCAGCTGGCCAGCTGCAGACCACTGTTCAAACATATGGGTATAATAACTGTGATTGGTCTATACATACTCACCTGTCTTCAGCACGTCCATGAGAACAGACATCTGCTCACACCAAACAACAAATGGCACAATTATAACACCAGAAATGCCAATAATCTGCTAACGCCATACCACAGAATAAGCAGAGTACAACATACAGCCACGTACAATGGAATCACGTACTATAATATGCTGCCAAACCGCATTAGGGAACTACCCAGGGGAAGGTTCAAGAATGCGGTGAACAAACTGTTGAAGGACAACCCAATCTACACCATGGCCGAATTTGAGCAAGTTTGCACCGAGTTGTGAAGCTACAGTTTTTCATTTTATTTGTCATTCCTTTGTTTTTTTGTTGATTACATATTTGATTTTGTAAATGACAGTACCTGCAGTGCAGAAATAAATTTCTATTCTATTCTATTCTAGATGTTACCTTTAGCAGATCACATGGATAAAAATAAATAAATATCTTTCAGAAATCAGAGCGTGGCACCGATAAATCAGTTACTACTGTGTCTACGCTTTTTTGCAACAAATGGGTATTTACAAAGTACTGCAGATTTTGCAGGTGTTCACTTGTCCACAGTGTCAAGAGTGATAAATAGAGTGTCAAGAGCAATAGCACGATTATATCCACAGTTTATTAAAATGCCTGAAAACGAAGATGTAATTCGGGAAACACAGATCAACTTTTATGAAATTGCTGCATTTCCTAAAGTTGTTGGGGCTATTGATGGCACACACGTCAGGATACAAACACCTGGTAATCAGAATAGGAAATGTTATAATATGTATATCGTACTGAGCAAGAAAAATGTCTAGGGGGCGAGGAAGGAGAGATTTTTCGAAATCGAAAAACTTAATTTTCTATAAACGTGCAAGCGATTGGGGATGCCAATTTAAATATTTTAAATTTAGTAGCACGCTGGCCTGGATCTACACACGATGCTACGATATTCAATAATAGTCGCGTGAAAACTAAATTTGATGCTGGGCATATTGTTAGGTATATTCCAAAATACGCATACTTCATTAATAAGTTTTAGTAGATAAGCTATGAGAGTTCGAGCTCAATTTTACGGGTTAATTTAAAGGGGGGTCTAAATTCGTTTTACTTCCGGTCCAGCTAGAAAGAGATAGACATAGTGAGATGGTTAGTGTGAGAAGGATAGCTGATATCGATGACGTCATGGAGTTAAAATTTGCGCTCCACCTGGCGGCCATTTTGTGAATTAACTTAATAAATATTAATTTGCTATTTATATTCAGAACTCTAACTTGCCGACTACATCTTAGAACTTAGCCCCCTCGTGCGCAGGTGCACCCTCAGCTCAACAGAACCCTAACTTACCGACTGCATCTTCGAATTGCAGCGTTTTGTGTGGAGTTCCTGTTTTAGAGACAAAAAAACAGTCCTCGTAAACTATGACCAGTATCGAAAAAGACTATTTTTATTAAGAACCCTAACTTACCGACTACATCTTAGAACTCAATTAAACTGAATTCTGGTTGGTTCACCAAAATGGTACATATATAAGATGAGATCGATGGGGTACTTTCATTCAGTAGTGCTTCGAACGTTTTTAATTTCAGACAGTGCATCCTACAGTGGTACAAAAGTTTTAGGTAAGTACTCAAAAGCAGATAAAGCTAAGTTCCCGTTTGCGCCTCCATCTAGGGCTCCGCCCTCTCTTACCGACTACATCTTAGAACTTAAGCCCCCTCGTTTGCAGGTGCCCCATCAGCTGATCAGTAAAAATAGATTTTTTTTCTAAATTTAAAAAATGGCGTATATCTCCTGAACTAAGGCCCGAATCGAAAAACTAGTTTAAAATTCAGCCCCCTAACACTACAAAACCCCCGTCGGCTTGGACAAATACGAATCAGATGGCATTGTAAAAATTACCAAAAAGGCGCTATTAAAGAATTTTGTTGTTGCTAAATTTCAAAATGGCGAATATCTTCTAAACTAATCGAAAAACTAATTGAAAAATTACCCCCTAACACCACCTGTCCGCTATGATAATTACGACCACGATGGCGTTGTAAAAATTACCAAAAAGGCACTATTAAAAATAGATTTTTTTGTTGCAAAAATTAAAAAATGGTGTATTTCTCCTGAAATAAGGCTCGAATCGAAAAACTGATTTAAAATTTACCCCCCTAACACCACAATACCCCCGTCCGCTTGGACAAATACGAATGAGATGGCGTTGTAAAAATTACCAAAAAGGCGCTATTAAAGAATTTTGTTGTTGTTAAATTTCAAAATGGCGCATATCTTCTAAACTAAGGCCCGTATCGAAAAACTAATTGAAAAATTACCCCCTAACACCCCCTGTCCGCTTTGAAAATTACGACCACGAAGGCGTGGTAAAAATTACCAAAAAGGCACTATTAAAAACAGATTTTTTTTGGTGCTAAAATTAAAAAATGGTGTATGTCTCCTGAACTAAGGCTCGAATCGAAAAACTGATTTAAAATTTACCCCCCTAACACTACAACACCCCCGTCCGCTTGGACAAAAACGAATCAGATGGCGTTGTAAAAATTACCAAAAAGGCGCCATTAAAGAATTTTGGTGTTGTTAAATTTCAAAATGGCGCATATCTTCTAAACTAAGGCCCGTATCGAAAAACTAATTGAAAAATTACCCCCAAACACCCCCTGTCCGCTTTGATAATTACGACCACGAAGGCGTGGTAAAAATTACCAAAAAGGCACTATTAAAAATAGATTTTTTTGTCGCTAAAATTAAAAAATGGTGTATATCTCCTGAACTAAGGCTCGAATCGAAAAACTGATTTAAAATTTACCCCCCTAACACTACAACACCCCCGTCCGCTTGGACAAAAACGAATCAGATGGCGTTGTAAAAATTACCAAAAAGGCGCTATTAAAGAATTTTGTTGTTGCTAAATTTTAGAATTGCGCATATCTTCTAAACTATGGCCCGTATCGAAAAAGTAATTGAAAAATTACCCCCTAACACCCCCTGTCCGCTTTGATAATTACAACCACGATGGTGTTGTAAAAATTGCCAAAAAGGCACTATTAGAAATTGATTCTTTTGTTAAGGGTACCTTCTGGTGTAACATTTTCAAAAATTAATGTTTTTTTTTTGTTGCAAATTTTGATTGGACAAGATTTAAAGAGTACACTGTAAAAATTTCAGAAAGAAATTCGATAAATTAACGATTCCACAGCAAGTGGCCCGTCGAAGCAGATTATATCTCGATTATTGGAACCTTTTTTAACAACCTCCCATACATACATCTTTCAATATTTTTTAGAAATTTTTTTCTGTAGTATACACACATTCTCTTTAAAATGACGTATCATTTGTTGTGATAAGCCTAATAGTTTTGGAGATATCGATAAAAATATGAGTCGACAAGATTGTGTCAAAACTCAAAACCATGTTTTATTGGGCGGTTGACACGATTTCGCAAAAACTAACGGGCCAATTTAAAAAATTCTTGCGGTATTGTATTCGCAGATTGACTCACTATCGCGTAAACTAGAATTATTAAAAAATCAATTGTAAAATTTCTATTCGCCGTGTTATATATATTTTAGTAATGTAATTTTTGGGAAAACGGCTACAATAAAACTATTAAAGTTTTTAGTTATTTTTAATTTTCAATATTTCGCCCTTTATCACGGGCTTTATTATTAAAAAATATTGAAAATTGTGGAATTGACAGGATTTTTAGAAAATGGTGCGGAACAATTGCTTATTTTTGCTAAAAAGAGTTGGACAAAACATTTAATTTTGGATGAAACCGGTTTATTGTAGTTTACGCGATAGCGAGTCCATCTAGGAATACAGTGCTGCAAGAATTTTTTAGATCGACCATTTAGTTTTTGCGAAATCGTGTCAACCACCCAACACAACATGGTTTTGAGAAAACGCGTTAAAATTGTAAGTGTGTAACAACATTACCGAACTTATAATTTTGTCCACTCATATTTTTATCGATATCTCCAAAACTATTAATCTAAATGATACGCCATTTTAAAGAGTAGGATCGTGGGTACACCACAAAAATTTCTAAAAAATATTGAAAGATGTACGCATGGGAGGTGGTTAAAAAAAGGAATCGTTAATTTTTCGATTTTTTTCAACCGCCCAATAAAACATGGTTTTGACACAATCTTGTCGACTCATATTTTTATCGATATCTCCAAAACTATTAGGCTTATCACAACAAATGATACGTCATTTTAAAGAGGAAGAATACACAGAAAAAATTTTCTAAAATATTGAAAGATGTACGCATGGGAGGTGGTTAAAAAAGGAATCGTTAATTTTTCGATTTTTTTTCTGAAATTTTTACAGTGTATTCTTTAAATGTTGTGCAATCAAAATATGCAATAAAAAAATCATTAATTTTAAAAAATGTTACACCAGAAGGTACCCTGATTAAATTTTAAAAAAAATGCTGTACATCCACCATCTTCGAAACATTTTACACCGCAGTGGTCTTCGAAACATTTTACACCGCAGTGATCGTCGAAACATTTTACACCGCAGTGGTCTTGGAAACATTTTACACCGCAGTGGTCTTCAAAACTACACTTACGTGCAAAAAAATCGGCCCACCCAAAATGTACGTCAAATTTCAAGTTAAATATCTTTTGAAACAATTGTGCAATTTTTATGACTTTTTCACTTAATTGAAGGCTGCTTCCTCAACAACAGCGCTGGGTAGTATTTTTTATTGAAATTTCAGTGTTGAGAATACTCAGAGTGTAAGAATTAAGGTAAGTTTTTTAATCGAAATTTGAAATTTGATCATTTGATTTTGATACATTTTGATTTTAGTGATTCACATCATTTTCTCTCTTAATAAAGAAGTTACAGTAAGATCAGCAATGACATGACGCAAACAGGCTAGATACGTTCGGAGCAGTTGTGGGCTGTGGGAAAATGAAAAGGAAGTACATAAAACGAATAGAGATTACGCAATTAATGGAAAGAAAATAAAAATATTGTAAAAAATCATTATTTTATTGTAAAAAAAAATGTGCGAATGATAGAGATGCAGCAATAGAAGTTCACAAACCTTTTTTAATAACTTGTGTGACCTCCTCGAGTTATAACAACAGCTGTCATAGGCTTGTTGAATTCATTGAATTAATTAAATTTATTATAACATTTTGTAGGATGTTGTCCCATTCTTATGTTATCGCCATTTTTAACTACGGGGTCCTAGCAGCAGCAACTCTGGCTAGAAGTCTCCGCTTAAGCTCGTCCCATAGATGCTCAATGGGATTCAAGGCGGTGCTGCTGCTACTGCTCGGAACGTTTCTAGCCGGAACGGTTGTATCAGATACACACCACAGAGCGCTTCAAATTTTGATGAAGAAACTTACCTTAATTCTTACACCCTGTATATGCTCAAAACTGTACTACCCCAGCGCTGTTGTTGAAGAGATACCCTTCAATTAAGTGAAAAAATCATCAAAATTGGGCAATTGGTTCAAAAGATATTTATGAATTTATCAATTAAAATTTGGTACATTTCCCGCAAGAATATTAGAATCTTACAGGTATATCGTAAATATGTCCGGTGTAAAACAGTCTGCGATTCAACCAATCATGGGTGAGGTCATCCTAGTAACACGTTTGAAAATTTCTTGTTGCCCACTGGTGCCCAGGCGTAAATGAGACTTAAATGGCGAGCGTGTGCGCGTCTGACCGCTAATGCGCTGGGTTTAATGTACCGACTGACCGCTAACAATAAGCGCTCAACCAGTCGGTATACCGGTCGGTATACAAGCACTTGGTACCAGTCGGTCGGTATACTAAACAGCGCTCATTAGCGGAGCGGTATGCCGACACTTGATTTGGCGATTTTTTTAAAGCTTGCGTCAAAATCAAAAGTTTTTGACGTGGGTTCTTCGTGCAGATATAAGTTATGTCAGAAAATCTTGATTTTGACGCAAGCTTTAAAATACTCACAAAACTCAAGACATGCAAAAATGACATTGGTACTTCTTGCATCAAGGTACAGATATATAAAATATTGCTAGATGTTGATCTTAGTTTTAAAGGTGTATTTAGATCTATGGATGGGTTACTCTATTTTTCAACGATATTACAATAATTATCACACACACCGCTCAGACGCTCTATGGAACCTAGTGAATCATAATCACATAGGGCGGAATATTAACTAGTTTTCACTCTTATCACTATAGGGTAAATAAAAGATATAATTTGATAGAAATATTTATTTCAATTATAATATACACAATACATTATGATATACAATAATTATACAATATTATTATACAATAGGTTCTAAATTCACTAAACTAATACTTGGTAGGTTTTGTCTCTACGAATATTTTTTGAAATAATTTGAATAGGTTCTAAATTCACTAAAATAGATTCCTCACATTTTTTATCTTTACATTTATCAGAAAAGTACTCTTTTAATATTTACATACCTACAAATTGCTTGTTTATTACATATTATAATATTTCCAGATGCTTTACAATGTTTTACTCTTTCATAAACACATTAGCTTTATTACATAATGATAGCTGTGGTGTTGTTAATCACATCGCATGATTGAGTAATGCCCCCATGGAAGTGTTGAAACATTATCTGAACAAATAAATCTTTTAGTGTCATTGGCGCTAAGGGCTATTTTCCCTTGAGTAACACTAAAGACATTATGTTTTTTCGACTGTATTAAATTCTGATTAACAATTGTCTCCTCATGAGTATATAAACACTTTTGGAAATCATCAAATGTAATTCTATTTTTAACGATATTCTTCTTAACTCCTTTTACCTTTTTATCTTTATCCTTACCCACTACCCGGTAAGCGTACATCTTTGATCTTAATCCTATAAACTCGGTCATTATTTTCCCACAGTTCTCGTCCTTCATTAGGCCCAACACCTTTTTATTGACACGTTGAATACCGTAAATATTATTTTCAGGATAGTCGCTAGTATCAAAGAATAGATTTCTTTGATACTAGCGACTATCAAAGAATAGATTTCTTTGATACTAGCATCGTAGCGGATTACATGATACAAATTAGGACAACTTCATAAATGAGAGAGTCTGTGTCAGTATAACAAACCCTAGCCTTATCTCCAAATCGTGATCTCATATAGTTGTAATGAAAGTCATAAATTTTTATTTTGGAAATGTCTAAAATGCACATACCAACGTAGATAGGTTTATTAAAATATACCTCCAATTTATTAAGCTCTATGGCAACTAAATTTTCTGAAAAAATTGTTGACGATTTGAAATTTGGTTTTGAAATTAATGCTTCAACACCGTATCGCCCCTCCCATTTTGTGAGCAGTTTCACAATAGAGTGTTTACGGATATTCTCCATTGTCTTCCCGAATACTGCGTTGTTCATCAGTTTAAATAGATTCTTTTCAAATTCATTTCTTGCAGCCATTCTCAAATTGGTATTTAAATCTATATACGATTTTAACCAATCGGATTGCTTAAATTTCAATACCCGATGAATTTTTGTTAATTTTAAACCGTTTTCTAAAGCCTGTCGTAAGGTACGATAATGGAGAACATATCGTTGTTTATTGGATAAGCAACCCATTAATTTTGTTTCTTTAGAATTTGGTGGTGCGTGATGCTCAGGACAAAATGGAAGGTCTGAATGATGGTCATGAATATTTTCAGGGTAGTCTAAATCAACCTCGAGAATGTATCCGTCGGACCCATCATCGGAAATTTCCCTTAATTTAAAATTTTCTATTTCATCCTCACTCATCCATTTAAATTCTCCATATGGTAGGTACTGAGACATTGCCCAACCGTATTGATTATTGATATCAAAATATCCAAGAAATGTATTTGGTTTACTGGGATCATATTCAGGCATGTATTTATTGTTGGCTTTAGAGTGCCGTTTTGAACACTGACTTAATCCACCCCTTATTCCTCGCTCAATAAATAAAACCATATCTACATCAGACAAAAGTTGTAAATGAATTTGAGTGTATTTGAGCATACAATCCCATGTATATCCAGGTAAGGTGTAATAATGAGCTGGATCCAGTTTGTATGTATTAAGACAGCTTGCTCTGAACGTTTCAAATACATCAGCTAATAACAAAATATCTGTTTTGAGGTATAGATCTGCGTACTCTCCTAAATTTTGACAGGTAAAAGAATGCCAAACATTCAAAGCGTGTGTATAAGCCTCATCACTGATATGTACATCATTTAGCTTATTATAAAATTCCAACTTTTTAGGTAATTTTGTATCATTTAATTTGCTAAAATGATCTATGTAATCGTAAGGGAATACTCCCTTACGAGTAAGCAAATTTAGATCATTTTCATTTAAATTTGGAAATTGCGACTTCATGTTAGGATATTGCTTTAAGTACCCTGATAGTTGATCTAAACTGGCTGCCATAAATCTATATGAATCAATAAATCTAAATTTTACTGAATTATCCTCCACATTTTTGCTAAACGATATATATTTTTCTTTATTTATAGGGAGCAACTCCACCGCTCCCTCAAAATCTTTGGCAATATTTTTTAATATAAAATGGCTGTCATAACCACTCAGATTGTGAAAAACCACTGGTATGACGTGACTATCTTTATAATTGAGATTGCAGTCTTCATGAGCTGGTCCTCGATATTTACCCGTCAAGTGGCAATGATCACGCACTCTGATATCCTTGGTTTGAAATCGTTTCTCACAAACGTGACAATTGGTGGTTGACTGGAATTCGAGTTCTTCATCTGCAGTTAGTGGGTCCATCGGAAGAGCACAGAGAAAAACTGTCTCAACATCTTCAGCAAACTGTTTCATCTCGCTTGCAAACCATTGTTGGCAATCCAAACCAGTATATGATTTATAGAAAGATAAAGAGTCATCGTAGCTACATTTGACATAGTATCCGATATTGTAAGGGGTGTGTTGTTGGTAGGATTCAGTTTTCTGAGTCTGACTATCCTTCTTCTTGCGAACTGGCTCTAACATACATTCAAGGTCTGCGTATACAATAAATGGAACCTTTTCTTTATTACCCCAATTTTTAAAATGAGTTGTTTCCCCTTCTTTTGGCAGTCTCACTCGACATGTATTCATTTTCTTACAATCCTCCACATGTTTATCTAGACCCGTTGTGGTATGAAAATAGTGGAGACATCTATCACATATATGCCTTTTGCCATTTCGTTTACCTAATTGTGATGATACAAGTCTAGAAAGATTTTTAATCCACACGTAGTGGAAGGTTACTTTAATTTTGTTTTCATCATCAGTTTCTTCATGATCATCGTATACATTTTGAATGAGTAGCAGGTTAACATGCTTATCTCCCTTCTCTTTCGTTACATATGTTGGGACAACGGTGAATTTCTTATTTTCCACCTCAAGAATGTAGACGTTGATGGAAACATCATTTTGGCTCTCGAACCGTGGAATCTGCTTTATCGTCATTGGCATGGTGATGTTTTTCATATTAAGCATTGTGGAATAGACTGGATACGAAGAAGTTCTACCTGCATTTTTTTTAACTGGGCGGAGAGCTGATGTTACAGCCCACGCGAAACATGCATCATCATCATTCTTTACATTAATACATGCTTCCTTGCGTTTGATGTATGGTGGGAGTTCGATGTAAGAGGAGCCTAACATCGGTGTAAACTTATTGATGTTCACTTGTAAGTTTACTATTGCAGATAGCGCCCATCCACTATCTTTTTCCTGAAACTCCTCGAGCTGTGTGAGAATTGGGTTTCTCACGTTATCTGTGAACCATTCATCGATGTTTGTATCACGACAGATGGGTACGTTCTTTGTATTCAAATATTTCATTTCAATTATATCCTCATCTTCTTTAATAACAACGAATTCCCCGCAGAATACTGTATTCACCTTCACGGTTTGTTCTTTTTTCAGAACATTCTTGATGCGTCGTTGAAAGAGTTGTTGTGCATCCTGTAGGAACTCCCCTACATCTTTGTGGCGGAGATTTACCACAACGCCAGTCCGCATACGGCTTGAGAACGCCGAACCTAGATCCTCCCATCTCACACGCAGACTCGCGTAGTTTTCACGGTTAGGGTCGTATGGTGTATAACCAGTGCCGGTGGCTAATCGCAACGCTTTCATCTGACACCTGAATCCATTCATAAGTCCCACACATTTGATGATATGCTGCTTCTCTCCAACATTAGTTGCAATTTTCATTGCTGCATTCATTACACGAATAAGGCGTCCACACTCTTTAATTGCTGGCTCTATTGCTGGAGGATCATTTCTTATATTGATCAGACGGTTGCGAGTCTCTTCGACATAAGACTGAAACTTGGCTGCGGAACTCATTCTGTAACAACAGAGACGATTTGTAATATGTATGTGTGTAATTTGTATTTTCACCTGCTTTTATACTAATGGAGAAGCCGAAGATAAACGATTAGCTAGCCGAATATACCCGAATCAATCAAAGTACTGATCTTCAAAAGGTAAAACGTCATAGCTATAAATATAGTGAACATAGTTGGTTAGCAGGTGTGCAAAATGGTGACTAGAAATGGTATCCAGAAGTACTGACTGGAAATGAAAAAATTGCAATTGGAAGTTCTAACTAAAAATGTTGATATGATAAATTTTGAGCGGAAGTGCCGACCTGAAATCTGGACTGAAAATTAAAAATGGCGATCTGAAATGTAAATATTAAAAGTGTACTTTTCTGATAAATGTAAAGATTTAAAAATGTGAGGAATCTATTTTAGTGAATTTAGAACCTATTCAAATTATTTCAAAAAATATTCGTAGAGACAAAACCTACCAAGTATTAGTTTAGTGAATTTAGAACCTATTGAAATTGTTTCAAGAGATATTCGTAGAGGCGAAGTATTGATGAATAATTTTTTTAACAATAGAATAATTATTGTATATCATAATGTATTGTGTATATTATAATTGAAATAAATATTTCTATCAAATTATATATTTTATTTACCCTATAGTGATAACAGTGAAAACTAGTTAATATTCCGCCCTATGTGATTATGATTCACTAGGTTCCATAGAGCGTCTGAGCGGTGTGTGTGATAATTATTGTAATATCGTTGAAAAATAGAGTAACCCATCCATAGATCTAAATACACCTTTAAAACTAAGATCATCATCTAGCAATATTTTATATATCTGTACCTTGATGCAAGAAGTACCAATGTCATTTTTGCATGTCTTGAGTTTTGTGAGTATTTTAAAGCTTGCGTCAAAATCAAGATTTTGACGCAAGCTTTAAAAAAATCGCCAAATCAAGTGTCGGCATACCGCTCCGCTAATGAGCGCTGTTTAGTATACCGACCGACTGGTACCAAGTGCTTGTATACCGACCGGTATACCGACTGGTTGAGCGCTTATTGTTAGCGGTCAGTCGGTACATTAAACCCAGCGCATTAGCGGTCAGACGCGCACACGCTCGCCATTTAAGTCTCATTTACGCCTGGGCACCAGTGGGCAACAAGAAATTTTCAAACGTGTTACTAGGATGACCTCACCCATGATTGGTTGAATCGCAGACTGTTTTACACCGGACATATTTACGATATAACTGTAAGATTCTAATATTCTTGCGGGAAATGTACCAAATTTTAATTGATAAATTCATAAATATCTTTTGAACCAATTGCCCAATTTTGATGATTTTTGCACTTAATTGAAGGGTATTCCTTCAACAACAGCGCTGGGGTAGTATTTTTTATTTAAATTTCAGTTTTGAGCATATACAGGGTGTAAGAATTAAGGTAAGTTTCTTCATCAAAATTTGAAGCGCTCTGTGGTGTGTATCTGATACAACCGTTCCGGCTAGAAACGTTCCGAGCAGTAGCAGCAGCACCGCCTTGAATCCCATTGAGCATCTATGGGACGAGCTTAAGCGGAGACTTCTAGCCAGAGTTGCTGCTGCTAGGACCCCGTAGTTAAAAATTGCGATAACATAAGAATGGGACAACATCCTACAAAATGTTATAATAAATTTAATTAATTCAATGAATTCAACAAGCCTATGACAGCTGTTGTTATAACGCGAGGAGGTCACACAAGTTATTAAAAAAGGTTTGTGAACTTCTATTGCTGCATCTCTATCATTCGCACATTTTTTTTTACAATAAAATAATGATTTTTTACAATATTTTTATTTTCTTTCCATTAATTGCGTAATCTCTATTCATTTTATGTACTTCCTTTTCATTTTCCCACAGCCCACAACTGCTCCGAACGTTTCTAGCCTGTTTGCGTCATGTCATTGCTGATCTTACTGTAACTTCTTTATTAAGAGAGAAAATGATGTGAATCACTAAAATCAAAATGTACAGAAACGATCGTGCAATTGTTTGATTCCAGTAGATACGTATGGTTGTATGAGGTACATGCCACAGAGCGCTTCAAATTTCGATTAAAAAACTTACCTTAATTCTTACACTCTGAGTATTCTCAACACTGAAATTTCAATAAAAAATACTACCCAGCGCTGTTGTTGAGGAAGCAGCCTTCAATTAAGTGAAAAAGTCATAAAAATTGCACAATTGTTTCAAAAGATATTTAACTTGAAATTTGACGTACATTTTGGGTGGGCCGGATTTTTTTGCACGTAAGTGTAGTTTTGAAGACCACTGCGGTGTAAAATGTTTCCAAGACCACTGCGGTGTAAAATGTTTCGACGATCACTGCGGTGTAAAATGTTTCGAAGACCACTGCGGTGTAAAATGTTTCGAAGATGGTGGATGTACAGCATTTTTTTTTAAATTTAATCAGGGTACCTTCTGGTGTAACATTTTTTAAAATTAATGATTTTTTTATTGCATATTTTGATTGCACAACATTTAAAGAATACACTGTAAAAATTTCAGAAAAAAAATCGAAAAATTAACGATTCCTTTTTTAACCACCTCCCATGCGTACATCTTTCAATATTTTAGAAAATTTTTTCTGTGTATTCTTCCTCTTTAAAATGACGTATCATTTGTTGTGATAAGCCTAATAGTTTTGGAGATATCGATAAAAATATGAGTCGACAAGATTGTGTCAAAACCATGTTTTATTGGGCGGTTGAAAAAAATCGAAAAATTAACGATTCCTTTTTTTAACCACCTCCCATGCGTACATCTTTCAATATATTTTAGAAATTTTTGTGGTGTACCCACGATCCTACTCTTTAAAATGGCGTATCATTTAGATTAATAGTTTTGGAGATATCGATAAAAATATGAGTGGACAAAATTATAAGTTCGGTAATGTTGTTACACACTTACAATTTTAACGCGTTTTCTCAAAACCATGTTGTGTTGGGTGGTTGACACGATTTCGCAAAAACTAAATGGTCGATCTAAAAAATTCTTGCAGCACTGTATTCCTAGATGGACTCGCTATCGCGTAAACTACAATAAACCGGTTTCATCCAAAATTAAATGTTTTGTCCAACTCTTTTTAGCAAAAATAAGCAATTGTTCCGCACCATTTTCTAAAAATCCTGTCAATTCCACAATTTTCAATATTTTTTAATAATAAAGCCCGTGATAAAGGGCGAAATATTGAAAATTAAAAATAACTAAAAACTTTAATAGTTTTATTGTAGCCGTTTTCCCAAAAATTACATTACTAAAATATATATAACACGGCGAATAGAAATTTTACAATTGATTTTTTAATAATTCTAGTTTACGCGATAGTGAGTCAATCTGCGAATACAATACCGCAAGAATTTTTTAAATTGGCCCGTTAGTTTTTGCGAAATCGTGTCAACCGCCCAATAAAACATGGTTTTGAGTTTTGACACAATCTTGTCGACTCATATTTTTATCGATATCTCCAAAACTATTAGGCTTATCACAACAAATGATACGTCATTTTAAAGAGAATGTGTGTATACTACAGAAAAGAATTTCTAAAAAATATTGAAAGATGTATGTATGGGAGGTTGTTAAAAAAGGTTCCAATAATCGAGATATAATCTGCTTCGACGGGCCACTTGCTGTGGAATCGTTAATTTATCGAATTTCTTTCTGAAATTTTTACAGTGTACTCTTTAAATCTTGTCCAATCAAAATTTGCAACAAAAAAAAAACATTAATTTTTGAAAATGTTACACCAGAAGGTACCCTTAACAAAAGAATCAATTTCTAATAGTGCCTTTTTGGCAATTTTTACAACACCATCGTGGTTGTAATTATCAAAGCGGACAGGGGGTGTTAGGGGGTAATTTTTCAATTACTTTTTCGATACGGGCCATAGTTTAGAAGATATGCGCAATTCTAAAATTTAGCAACAACAAAATTCTTTAATAGCGCCTTTTTGGTAATTTTTACAACGCCATCTGATTCGTTTTTGTCCAAGCGGACGGGGGTGTTGTAGTGTTAGGGGGGTAAATTTTAAATCAGTTTTTCGATTCGAGCCTTAGTTCAGGAGATATACACCATTTTTTAATTTTAGCGACAAAAAAATCTATTTTTAATAGTGCCTTTTTGGTAATTTTTACCACGCCTTCGTGGTCGTAATTATCAAAGCGGACAGGGGGTGTTTGGGGGTAATTTTTCAATTAGTTTTTCGATACGGGCCTTAGTTTAGAAGATATGCGCCATTTTGAAATTTAACAACACCAAAATTCTTTAATGGCGCCTTTTTGGTAATTTTTACAACGCCATCTGATTCGTTTTTGTCCAAGCGGACGGGGGTGTTGTAGTGTTAGGGGGGTAAATTTTAAATCAGTTTTTCGATTCGAGCCTTAGTTCAGGAGACATACACCATTTTTTAATTTTAGCACCAAAAAAAATCTGTTTTTAATAGTGCCTTTTTGGTAATTTTTACCACGCCTTCGTGGTCGTAATTTTCAAAGCGGACAGGGGGTGTTAGGGGGTAATTTTTCAATTAGTTTTTCGATACGGGCCTTAGTTTAGAAGATATGCGCCATTTTGAAATTTAACAACAACAAAATTCTTTAATAGCGCCTTTTTGGTAATTTTTACAACGCCATCTCATTCGTATTTGTCCAAGCGGACGGGGGTATTGTGGTGTTAGGGGGGTAAATTTTAAATCAGTTTTTCGATTCGAGCCTTATTTCAGGAGATATACACCATTTTTTAATTTTTGCAACAAAAAAATCTATTTTTAATAGTGCCTTTTTGGTAATTTTTACAACGCCATCGTGGTCGTAATTATCATAGCGGACAGGTGGTGTTAGGGGGTAATTTTTCAATTAGTTTTTCGATTAGTTTAGAAGATATTCGCCATTTTAAAATTTAGCAACAACAAAATTCTTTAATAGCGCCTTTTTGGTAATTTTTACAATGCCATCTGATTCGTATTTGTCCAAGCCGACGGGGGTTTTGTAGTGTTAGGGGGCTGAATTTTAAACTAGTTTTTCGATTCGGGCCTTAGTTCAGGAGATATACGCCATTTTTTAAATTTAGCAAAAAAATCTATTTTTACTGATCAGCTGATGGGGCACCTGCAAACGAGGGGGCTTAAGTTCTAAGATGTAGTCGGTAAGAGAGGGCGGAGCCCTAGATGGAGGCGCAAACGGGAACTTAGCTTTATCTGCTTTTGAGTACTTACCTAAAACTTTTGTACCACTGTAGGATGCACTGTCTGAAATTAAAAACGTTCGAAGCACTACTGAATGAAAGTACCCCATCGATCTCATCTTATATATGTACCATTTTGGTGAACCAACCAGAATTCAGTTTAACTGAGTTCTAAGATGTAGTCGGTAAGTTAGGGTTCTTAATAAAAATAGTCTTTTTCGATACTGGTCATAGTTTACGAGGACTGTTTTTTTGTCTCTAAAACAGGAACTCCACACAAAACGCTGCAATTCGAAGATGCAGTCGGTAAGTTAGGGTTCTGTTGAGCTGAGGGTGCACCTGCGCACGAGGGGGCTAAGTTCTAAGATGTAGTCGGTAAGTTAGAGTTCTGAATATAAATAGCAAATTAATATTTATTAAGTTAATTCACAAAATGGCTGCCAGGTGGAGCGCAAATTTTAACTCCATGACGTCATCGATATCAGCTATCCTTCTCACACTAACCATCTCACTATATCTATCTCTTTCTAGCTGGACCGGAAGTAAAACGAATTTAGACCCCCCTTTAAATTAACCCGTAAAATTGAGCTCGAACTCTCATAGCTTATCTACTAGTTTTATAATTTATATATTTTTTATTTAGGTGATAGTGGGTATCCAGTACGGCCATACTTTTTAACTCCATTACTAAATCCCCAAACCAGGGCTGAAGTACTGTACAACGAAGCACATATCCGTACACGAAATACGATAGAGCGGATATTTGGTGTTTGGAAACGAAGGTTTCCTGTTCTTGCATATGGCTTGCGATTAAAACTTGATACTGTTCTGACAGTTATTGTTGCAACAGCAGTGTTATATAACTTTGCCAAGTTAAATAATGAACCCAAAGCACCTCCTGCCGAGGGCATTGATCAAAATGATCTGGAACTGTTAATACAAATGGGCCAAATACATGTAGATCCAAATGCACAGGGCTACGCCAATGACGTGAGAAATCACTTTATAAATCAATATTTTGCGCATTTGTAAAAGTATTTTGCACATTTGTAGAAAAATTGTTGGTTCGTTAAAAAAATAGTTATAAATATTTTGCACATTTGTAAATATTTTGTTTGTTTTAAATAAAACAAAAAATTCTTATAAATATTACTCTATTTATTTGCTATGACATAAATAAAAAAATTAAATTCATATAAAAATGTTATAGGCCACTTTTAAGCTGCCTTAATTGCTCTTTTTTAATTTCAAGATCAATTATTGAAATTTCTCGCTGCATTTCCCGCTGTTCCGCAGCAAATGCAATATTTGCAATAAGTTCTTTTTCCGTTAAGTCGGCTGTAGATAGCCGTTTATCCAGCAATTGATTGTATTTTTCGGACACATCAGATGACGTTAAAGCCTTTACTACCGTGGTTGGTCTTCTGCGGCTTGATCTCTAAAGTTTTTAAGAAATAGGTTTTTAATCAGAATATGCTAACAAAGATTTGATTTCAAACTTACCAATGCAGGTGTTTTAGGTGTTTGAAGTTGGCGGGGAGTATATGTGTTCCACTGACCTGTGGTACTTGGCCCTGCTGGTGGCTCACTATTGTTTTCCAGGGGTATTTTAAAAATAATAAATTTTTATCTATTTTTTGTTAATAATTTTAACTTACATTTTCAGCCTCTATGTAGTCAAGTGGTTGAGTATTTATATTCTCCACCTACAAATGAATGCTGTTAGATCAATTAAATATTTTACCCATCCTAGTCGCTACGGATAATTCCAATGCAGAATATCCAATTTAAACCACAGTAACAAAGAAGGGTTAAATTCATACACTTACATTATCCGTAATAAGCTCAAGGCTCACATGATCATCGTCGAAGTCATTACTTAAACCGTCGATGGTTTTTTCATTGACGATAGATCGCAACAATTCGTCTTGGTTGCTGCGGGTAAATACCCGCAAATGAACTACCTCCACCTAAATCAATAGAAAACATAAGACAAAGTGCTGATAGTTGTACAGAGCACTACCTGTTAATAAGATTTCCCTCCTCTCTTCTGCTGCATTCTTTCGGAGAATTTTCTTCTGCGTATTATATAACTTTTTTAGTTGTTCACTGGTTCGAGGAATTCCACCTGCGGCATTAAATTCCACTGCTACACGAGCCCAACATTTAGTTTTTTCTTCATTGTGTACAGCGTCTGTTTTTTTTTATTTTCTAAGACATTTTTGTATCTGTACACAATGTTTAGAAAACGCTCTTTGTCACGACCATTAAAGTTGGCGCTCCTCTTCTTCGCAGCTTGTACATCTCCCTAAACATATTTTATTTAAAAACTACTGCCTACAAAGTTAAAAATAATCCGTACCTGCTCAGCCATCGTTCATCTAATGTATAAATAATACCTGTACAGTTTGAAACACAGTTTGAAACCACCGCGAACTTCAAGGTGTATGCGATTGTCAACCGTAATGACGCAAGTGACAGCGCGCAACGGGTACCAACTTCTCCAAGAATTACTAGAATTTCACACTGTTGCCACCTTAGTCATACTTAGGTAACGCTTACATTAGGAAAGCGCAGGCGGTGCAAAGCAAGTCCGACATAAGTTAGGCTTTCGACTTAAGACGTTCTTAAAATTAGGTCACTCCTAACAAATACGGTGCAAACAGCCATTAGGAGTTTAAATTGACAACTTTATTATCAGTAGAAGTGTTTATTACATTCATCAAAACTCTATCTATTTGATGCTAGGTTTCTTGCTAGCTTTCTACAATCATGTCATAGGTCACTACAACACTCCCTTCTTGAGTTTAATACATATGAAAACGAATAAAACTAATTAAATTAAAATTTCATCCCGGCGAAAATCTTTCTGGGAACCTCACTTTCCTCCCGGAACGTGTTGTCTTGCTTGATGTCGCTGTGTTCGTATGCAGCTGATCTTCATCGGAGGAGACTGGTGATATATCAAGCGGCTCTTGTTTGAATACAGGTCTGGCTCTTCCGCTAACATATCAGCTGGTTTTGTCCTATCTAATGTTACGATCATTTCCTTGCCACGTATGGAAACAGTGATTTGCTTGTCCCTTCTTCTTACAACTTGAAAAGGTCCCTCGTATGGTGGTTGTAATCCACCAGCAGATGCCCATGGTTATAGTTGGTAGTACGTCAACCCAATTTCCAGTTGCATGACATTTGATGGCTGCTTTCAACTGACGGTGAAGTCGTTCCACCATCCCATTTGCTTGAGGGTGGTATGCTGTCGTCCGAATAAGCTTAATGCCGCATAGGTTGGCCAAACCTCGAAACATGTCTGATTCGAATTGACGTCCTTGATCAGAAGTGATGCGTAATGGTACACCAAATCTTGATATCCAAATTTTGTAGAGAGTCCTTGCCACAGTTTCTGCAGTAATGTCTGGAACAGGACTAACTTCTGGCAATCTAGAAAAACGATCGACAATGGTGAGGCAATATCTAAATCCTTGAGATATGGGTAATGGACCTACCAGATCAATATGGATGTGCTCGAACTTTGAACTGGTTGGTGGAAATGATCCGATGGGCGTGATTGTGTGCCTCGTGATCTTTGACTGCTGACAAGGTATGCATGCTCTTGTCCATGTCTTGAGGTCGGTTGCAATCGATGGCCAAATATATCTCTCTTTGACAAGCCTCGTAGTTGTTCGAATGGATGGGTGGGATAAGGAGTGGAACTTGAAAATTGCTCTACGGAAGGCTGGTGTTACGTAAGGTCTGGGTGAAGTAGCAGATGTCTCGCAATACATTTGATTTTTGGAACCAGGGATCGGTATCTTCTCTAACTTCAGTGAAGAACCGTGGGTGAGTAACTTCATCAATTCCTCATCTTGTTCCTGCGACTTTGCCAATGCGTCAAAATCGATTGATTCTACTATTGGATTTTCGATTGCTTCTACCCGAGACAAAAGATCTGCAGTAATATTGTCGTCTCCACTAATGTATCTTATATCTGTCGAAAATTGTCCAATGAAGTCGAGATATCTGAACTGCCTTGGTGATGCTTTTTCAGGTTTTTGACTGAAGGCAAAAGTCAATGGTTTCTGATCCGTAAAAATTGTGAACTGTCTTCCTTCTAACATATAACTGAAAATATTTAATACCATAATATATTGCAGCTAGTTCTCTGTCAAATGCACTGTATTTGGATTGAGCAGGAGACAATTTCTTGCTGAAGAAAGCTAAAGGTTGCCAGCCATTTCCAAAATTTTGCTGGACTACTGCTCCCATCGCGGTAATCGAAGCATCCGTTACTATGGCCAACTGAGCTGTGGGATCTGGGTGAGCAAGTAGTGCTGCCATTGCCAGACTGTTCTTACAACTATCGAAAGCTTTCTCCAGATCTGGATTCCAAACAATTTCTTGGTTGTTGGTCGCGTGTTTCTCCAACAGCTTGTTCAAGGGAGATTGCAAAGACGCTGCTTTGGGTATAAATCTTCTATAAAAATTTATCATACCTAAAAATCGTCTGAGTTGCTTAATTTTGGCTGGTAACGGAAATTTTTGTATTGCTTCGACTTTTTCTACTAATGGTCTTAAACATTCGCTTGAAACAGAAAATCCCAGAAAATCAACTTGATGCACTCCAAAAACACACTTATTGGTATTTATTAATATACCATAATCCTTTAAACGCTGAAATAAAATTTTTAGATGATCCAAATGCTCGTCTTCTGAGATGGAACTCACCAGTATATCATCAATATATGCATAGCAGAAGTCTAAACCACGCAATACCACATCTATAAAGCGTTGAAACGTTTGAGCAGCATTTCTAAGTCCAAAGGTCATGTAGGGAAATTCAAACATTCCAAAAGGAGTTGTAATTGCAGTCTTAGGAATATCTTCGGGAGCCATTCTAATTTGATTGTACGCTTTAACTAAATCAATTTTAGAAAAAATTGTTCTACCGACTAAGCAATGCGTAAAATCCTGATTATGCTTAACTGGATACCTGTCTGAAATTGTGCGAGCGTTGAGCGGTCTGTAATCTCCACATGAACGCCATTCACCGTTTTTCTTGGGCACCAGATGCAATGGTGATGCTCAATAACTGTCTTATGGTCGTGCAATGCCCACTTTACCATTGCGTCGAACTCTCGTTTGGCAACCGTTAACTTCTCTGTAGATAGTCGCCTCGGTTAGCAAGCGACTGGTGGACCTGGGGTAGTGCGAATATGATGCATTGTGGTATGTCCAGTGCTTCGAAGTAGCCCATCAGGTCGAGTTATCTCTTGAAAACCTTCTAGAAGTTTATGGTACTTCGAATTGCCGCTAATAAACTTAACACTCGCACAACCATAGATACATCGTGTCGCATTTGCCAGTTAGAGGGTCTGTCAATCGTTTATTTGCTATATCCACAATCAATCCGAAATGACTTAGAAAGTCTGCTCCTATGATAGGCTTTGTCACATTTGCAACTACGAAACGCCATACAAATTCGCGTCGAAGTCCAAAGTCTAGTGATAAACTAACCGATCCATATGTGGATATAATGGCACCATTGACTGCGAATAGTTCATAATCCGTACGGGTCCGTTTTTGTTTGAGAAGTTGTCGAGGAAAAACACACAAATCGGAACCTGTATCGATCAAATATTGCGTTTTGTAGTTTTTGTCGGTAACATAGAGGTGGCTTGGGTGGCTGCAGTCGTTTACCGCCGGACTGGACGACTGCTGTCTTCGTTTCCCAAACTACTGGCATTGTAATGGCACGGCGCAACACATTTTTTAGTCTTCTCAGCAAACCGGTAGTGATACCAGCATAGATTCTTTCCTCGACTCCTACTGCTGCTTCTGCTCCTTCGTGCTTTTCTAAAGCTTTGATTTGCCGTCATAGACGATACCAGTTTGGTCAATTCGGTCACTTGTCTAGCCGCTCTGTGACTTCGTCAGATTTAGCTACCGAAGCTACCTGCGATCGTGGGGTTATTTCGATGATTTTATCTGCTAGCTGTGCGACCTCATCAAGCGGAGTTGTACCTTGTGTAACCAGAATGGCGCGGACTTGACTTGGAAGCCTATTTAACCCTAAGGTTCTTACGAAGTTGTCCGGTATCGTTTTTCCTGCTAGACTTCGCAAGTGACGTAAAAATTGTGACGCTTTCCTGTCACCAATTTCCTCATGTTCTAGCAACTGCAAAATTTGTTGTTCTTGCGAAGTGGATAAGCGATGAATTAAAATCGCAAATCTGGTGGACTGATGATAATGTCTTCTACTTCAACTGCGTACTTGCTTTTCAGTTGTGATATCACATAGGCAAATTTTGTTTCATCCCTAGTGATACATACCACTTAAATGAAATTGGCTTTCTAATTGCGAGAACCATAATGCCGATTTTTCTGACCAAACTGGCGGGGATCGCATAGTGAGCTTGTTGGTTTCAAATGTACCTTGCTGAAGTTGCTGCGGACACTCGCCGTGTGTGAGATTTTGTAGAACACATTGTTGCACAGTCTCGCCGTTTGCCTCCATGCTTCACTCTTGTCGGGGTCACCACTTTAGAGTTTAATTCCACAATGTTTAGAAAACGCTCTTTGTCACGACCATTAAAGTTGGCGCTCCTCTTCTTCGCAGCTTGTACATCTCCCTAAACATATTTTATTTAAAAACTACTGCCTACAAAGTTAAAAATAATCCGTACCTGCTCAGCCATCGTTCATCTAATGTGTAAATAATACCTGTACAGTTTGAAACACAGTTTGAAACCACCGCGAACTTCAAGGTGTATGCGATTGTCAACCGTAATGACGCAAGTGACAGCGCGCAACGGGTACCAACTTCTCCAAGAATTACTAGAATTTCACACTGTTGCCAACCTTAGTTATACTTAGGTAATGCTTACATTAGGAAAGTCCTACACGCAGGCGGTGCAAAGCAAGTCCGACATAAGTTAGGCTTTCGACTTAAGACGTTCTTAAAATTAGGTCACTCCTAACAAATACGGTGCAAACGGCCATTAGGAGTTTAAATTGACAACTTTATTATCAGTAGAAGTGTTTATTACATTCATCAAAACTCTATCTATTTGTTGCTAGGTTTCTTGCTAGCTTTCTACAGTCATGTCATAGGTCACTACAATCCTTGTAAAGGTAAAATGTAAAATAAATTCTAAATTGTAAAAAAATTGCAAAGGTAAATTAGGGCAGTTTTCTTTGTAAAGAGATAATCTAGGTCATTTCAATTTTCCTGCATGTGCTTATTAGCGTATTCACCTCTGGGAAATTTTTCCGGATAACTCACAACTTCTGTGACTACCGCGTGCAAAATATGTTAAGTGGAGTATGTTACTTTACTTTCGGGTAACAATTTTTATTATGGCGTCCTTTACTATGCTTATAGATTTTCTGCATTGACGCTAGTGCGAAATTTGGTACAAATTTAATAGCGTTTATATGAATCTTGCAGGTCCAACACTCCGTCAATCACATTGACGCTCCGTCAATCACATTGACGCTCCGTCAATGTGACAATAATAGACAATAATAGTAATAGAGGCGCTCCGCCCTCTATTACGCGATTGGTCCAATGTTATCTGCTTAGCACAATTATAATATTTATTGGCAATTTAAAATACGATTGGGCCAATATTGACTTATCACAATTTCTATATTGTTGGCAACCTTAAAAACAAGATTTGACAAATATTCGTTTCGATTAAAACAATTTTATTATTACTTTATCATACGCAGTATGTAAAGTATTGTAATCGTGCCAAAAAAAAAATTTGAGATTTTAGCGGAAATATGTCTTTTTGGGTCCCCTGAACATTTTTGACCAAGGTACAAAAAAATGTCTGTGTGTGTGTGTGTGCGTGTATGTGTGTGTACCCGCTTTTTGTGGCGACGATTCCGGAAAAACTACTAAAGGTATCGGGACGAAACTCCATATTTACAAGTTTCATAACCAAACTTAGAGCTGAAAAGCTTTCTGTTGAAAAGGGTCCAAAGGAACTGGAGGTTTAGTCTTAACACTTTTGAAAGATTTTGCAAATAAGCCGCCATTTCTGGAATTTCGTCGAAATGGTTAAATAATAAATTAAAGATGAGGAAATTCTGAATAGTTTATGACTATGACATTTTTCTGTCCAATCAATAGTTTAGCTGCATGAGCAAATTCTATTTCATCGAGATCGGTCGTACTGCATTAAAACTAGTAGCCAGGATTTGTCAGATTTTTTGATTCTAATGACAGTAGGTAGTGTCAAACGCTAATGTTTTGACATTAACTTCTGTCAATATAAGTTGCGTTCGGATATTGTATTACACTTTTTACACCCAATAACACGTAAGTGTCATTTGGACGGTGTACCCGGTGTCAACGGAGTACAATATCCGAACGCAGCTTTAATCGACATATCTGTCTAGTTCTACTAGTTTTATTTTAATGCAGACATGGCCGATTTCGATCAAATAGAATTTCATGCAGCTAAAGTATTAATTTTATATATAGTATGATAAAGTCATGTGCCTGGCCACATCAGATTTTTTTTTACTTTATCATACGCAGTATGTAAAGTATTGTAATCATGCCAAAAAAATTTTTTTAGATTTTAGCGGAAATATGTCTTTTTGGGTCCCCTGAACATTTTTGACCAAGGTACAAAAAAATGTCTGTGTGTGTGTGTGTGTGTGTATGTGTGTGTGTGTGTGTGTGTACCCGTTTTTGTGGCGTCGATTCCGGAGAAACTACTAAAGGTATCGGGACAAAACTTCATATTTAGAAGTTTCATAACCAAACTTAGAGCTGAAAAGCTTTCTGTTGAAAAGGGTCCAAAAGAACTGGTGGTTTACTCTTAGCATTTTTCGAAGATTTTGTAAATGAGCCGCTATTTGTGTAATGTCGTCAAAATAGTTAAATAATAAATTAAAGGAGAGGAAATTTTTTTTATAATTTATGTATATGACATTCTTTGGTAGAATTTATAGTTTAGCTGCATGAGCAAATTTTATTTCATCGAGATCGGTCGTACTGCTTTAAAACTAGTAGCCAGGATATGTCAGATTTTTTGATTCTAATGACAGTAGCTAGTGTCAAACGCTAATGTTTTGTAAATGCTACTGTCAATATAGGCTGCGTTCGGATATTGAACACCGTTACACTTTTTACACCCAATGACACGTAAGTGTCATTTGGACGGTGTACCCGGTGTCAACGGAGTACAATATCCGAACGCAGCTTAATCGAGATATCTGTCTAGTTCTACTAGTTTTATTTTAATGCAGACATAGCCGATCTCGATCAAATAGAATCTCATGCAGCTAAACTATTAATTTTCTATATAGTATGATAAAGTCATGTGTCTGGCCACATCAGATTTTTTCCAACTTAAAAACACGATTAGGCAATTATTGGCTGATTATTACCATTTCAATATTTTTTGCAAACTTACAAGATTGGTCTAATATTGGCTGATTACCACAATTTCAATATTTTTTTGCAAACTTAAAAGCAAGATTAGACCTATATTGGCTAATTATCATAATTTCAAGATTTGTTTTGAACTTTAAAATACGATAGGGTCAATATTGCCTGATTATCACAATTGCAATATTGTTTTCAAACTAAAAAATAAGATTAGATCAATATTGGCTGATTATTACAATTTCATCATTGTTTGCCAACTTAAAAACAATATTGGACCATTATTGGCTTATTACTATAATTTCAATATTGTTAGCTAACTTAAAAGCGCGGTTGGGCCAATATTGGGTGATTAGCATAATTTCAATATTTTTTGCAAACTTACATACAAGATAGGTTTAATATTGGCTGATTACTACAATTTCAATATTTTTTTGCAAACTTAAAAGCAAGATTAGACCTATACTGACTAATTCCAATTTCAATATTTGCTGAGAACTTCAAAATACGATAAGGGCAATATTGACTGATTATCACAATTGCAATATTATTAGTTAACTTAAAAACAGAGTTGCGCCAATATTGGCTAAATGATATCAACATTTAGCCAAGAAAAAAATATTAGCTCAATATAAGCCCAATCGACAGTCACCGACGGGAGAGAAGCACTGAGTGAGTGGGCATCGAGGAATGGTCTGGTTCCCCTGAACAAAGGAAATGCGAACACATTCAGGAGAGGGGGAGGAGGATCAGTGATAGACCTCACCTTCGCTACTGAAAGCGTCGCAAGACAGGTGGAAGAAAGGAGAGTGGTGGAAGAAGAGACCCTCAGCGACCATATGTACGTTGAGTACAGGCTGAGGGACAACCGAGAAACGAGGGAGGATACTCAGCAGTCCGTATCCATGATACAACGCGAGGAAACTAGACTGCACCAAGTTCAGGGAGACGTTCGAAACGGAAACGGCAGAGAACCACGTGAGGCAGCACTTGCAAAGGCATGCGAAGTAACCATGCCCAAGAGTAGTTGCACGGGTAATCGGGCAGTATACTAGTGGACGGAAGAGACGGATATGGGGAAGGTAAGCAACGCTGCTAGAAGGGCCGCCCAAAGAGAAACCAGAGATGAAGACAAACGAGCACTCCTTGCAGTACGATACAGGTAGGCTAGAAGGGCACTGAAGATAGCAATTGGCGAATCCAAGGAACGCCACTGGACTAGCGTGATTGAAGAAGTGGAAAATAACGTGTGGGGGCAGGGGTACAAAATAGCCACGAAAAGGCTTAAAGCCAGCCTGGCGCCACCGAACTTGACGTTGTCCGAAATGAAGGTAGTAGCGGATCAACTGTTCCCAGAACATGACATCACGGAGGATGACGAGCAGGAGCCGGAAGACGAATATTCTCACGGTAGAGGAAGTTAGGACTGCGGCGGGAAAGATAAAGCCTAAGAAAGCCGCGGCAGCTGATGGAGTGCCTCCGGAGGCGATCAGGGAAATGGTCGTAGTAGCGGGAGAGTACGTCACAAACGTGATGAACGCAGTCCTCAAGGGAAATAGAAGGGAAATACCCAGAAAGGTGGAAGACGTCCAGCCTCTTCCTATTGGCCAAACGTGAGGCCACGGAAGGTAAACCACCAAAGTATAGGCCCATTTGCCTGCTAAATGCAAGCAGCAAGCTAATGGAACACGTGCTGGTGAGTAACTAAAAACTGAGCTAGAGGAGAGAGCTCCCCTGGCGGACAACCAGGTTGGCTTCCGAGAAGGAAGATCTACGGTGGACGCGGTGAGGAGAGTGATGGACAAAACGAAGATGGCGAACCAAGGAACGAGGAGAAAAAACTGTTCTGCATGCTGGTCACACTCGACGTTAGAAATGACTTCAATACCGTTGCATGCGAACACCTAATCGCAGAGCTGGAAACAAGAGGCATCAGCCAGTACCTACTGAGGATAATCAGGAGTTACCTCCGGGACAGATGGATTACCCTAAAGGATAAAGACGGGAGGACCTCGCAGAAGAGCCAACGCTCTGGAACGTCTTCTACGATGGGGTGTTGCGTCTGGAGCTTCCTGGAACGGAACTGGTGGCGTATACGTATGACCTAGCAATGGTGGTGACCGCCGCCACTTGTGCCGAGCTCGAGCAGAGCACAAACACGGCCATTGCGGGAATCGTCGGGTGGATAGCTGACAGACGACTGCAACTGGCTGCCGAAAAATCCGAGGCCGTGCTCCTAACCGGCAGAAGGAGCTGTCAGCCGGTGACGGTGACAGTGGGCGGGATACTAATCAAGCCCGGGACCAGCGTCAAGTACCGGGGAGTGAGAATAGAAAGAAACCTCAGGTACATGAAGCACGTGGAAGCGGTGGCGGCAAGGGCGGAGAGGACAACAGGAGCTCTCCTGAGGCTGATGCCAAGGTTGGGGGTCCCGACGGCAGCAAAGAGGAGAGTACTCGCGTCAGTGGCGGAGTCGGTGATGCTATATGCGGCGCCGGTGTGGGCGGACGACATGGAGTTCGCAAACAGAAGGCAGCAGCTCCTACGAGTGCAAAGAAGAGCGGCGATCGGAGTGACGTCGGCGTACCGAACCGTATCTACCATGGCGGTTCTGGTAATTGCGTCACAGGTGCCACTACATCTAAAAACTGGTGCCACTACATCTAAAAGTAGAAGAAAGAAGGCAACGGTATGATAGACGAGGACATGAGGGTGGTTACCGCGTTGCCGATCGAACAGCCACAATGGCAGAGAGTGGGACGAGGATGAATGTGGACGATAGATTCCATCGGCTAGTACCCAGCCTATCGGGGTGGGTGAATAGAAGGCATGGTTAAGTCAACTATGAGCTCACCCAAGCTCTAACCGGCCACGGATGTTTCGAGGCATACCTGCACCGATTCAAAAGAAGGGACAGCCCAGAATGCCGGTACTGCGGGGAGGAGGATGCACTTGGGCATACTCTCTTTCGATGCGAACGGCGCATGTTGAACGGGCCTGAAGAGTGGAGGCAGATCGCACACATCGTGGGAGATATCCTAAAGTGCAAGAACTAGTACGACAAGCGTGATGAAGCAAAAGGACCTCCCACGCCTTGGTTGCTAAGGAGTAGGGATGGTCCCGGGACCATCCCTACCCCTCAACAACCAAGGCGTGGGAGGTCCCCGGGGACGGATGGAGCAAAAGCGAGAAAGGCAGACTAGCGGCCGGAAGTCGGCGCAGGAAAGCTTCCGGAACTACCGAAGCGAGTAATGTTTAGCGCTCTGGAAATCCGGACCAGACTTCAGGACGATCGGACCAGGCGAGGGACCACTGGTCATACAGTGGTTACAGAAGAAAAAACAAGGCGGCGGTGTCAGAAAAAAATTGTGGTTCTGAACACGTAATGCTAGAGTTAGTAGATTAATTACATAGTAGTATGTTATTAGTAAGTAGGTTAGTATGAAAAAAAGTAGCACTGTCATATTTTTCGTAAGCAATTCAAAAATGGAAAAAATTATCCTTCTTGGCGATAGTCATCTTTGTCGCCTACAAAAGGAGGTCCTCCGTAAGTATAAAAACATCAAATTATAAATGTTATTAAATTAATAAACATTTATTTCGTAGATGTAAAACCATTCAATAGTGGTCATGGAAAAATTTGTTGTAGGCAACGGATTAATGGACTTATACGAAGAATCAAAGCAGGTTTTTTTGTCTCTGCAAAATCTTCACATGGCATCAATCATCGTTTACGAATGTAGTCATAATGATAGGGACAAATAACATGCTCCACAAAACACCTATCAAACCTATGCGTACGGAGTTTAAACATCTCCTTAACTTACTAAAAAATATGAACATACCAAATCTTTTAATTGTACGACCCCAAGCTGCAAAACGTTCTCGAAACACGTACGCAATTCAAAAATGGAAAAAATTATCGTTCTTGGCGATAGTCATCTTTGTCGCCTACAAAAGAAGGTCCTCCGTAAGTATAAAAACAGTCAAATTATAAATGTTATTAAATTAATAAACATTTCATTTGTAGATGAAAAATCATTCAATAGAGGTCATGGAAAAATTTGATGTAGTCTGTGCGTTGGTGGGCAACGGATTAATGGACTTATACGAAGAATCAAATTATAAATCTTATTAAATTAATAAACATTTCATTTGTAGATGTAAAACCATTCAATAGTGGTCATGGACAAATTTGATGTAGTCTGCGCTGGTGGGCAATGGATTAATATAAGAAGAATCAAACCAGGTGTCTGCAAAATCTTCACTATGGCATCAATCATCGTTTACGAATGTTGTCGTAATGATAGGGAAAAATAACATGTTCCACAAAACACCTATCAAACATATGCGTACGGAGTTTAAACATCTCCTTAAATTACTAAAAAATACGAACATACCAAATCTTTTAATATGTACGATTCCAAGCTGCAAAACGTTCTCGAAAAACTTACGCAATTCAAAAATGGAAAAAATTATCTTTCTTGGCGATAGTCATCTTTGTCGCCTACAAAAGAAGGTCCTCCGTAAGTATTAAAAAAAATCCAATTATAAATGTTATTAAATTAATAAACATTTCATTTGTAGATGTAAAACCATTCAATAGTGGTCATGGAAAAATTTGATGTAGTCTGCGTAGGTGGGCAATAGATTAATGGATATAAGAAGAATTAAAGCAGGTGTCTGCAAAATCTTCACTATGGCACCAATCATCGTTTACGAATGTTGTTGTAATGATAGGGAAAAATAACATGCTCCATAAAACACCTATAAAACATATATGTACGGAGTTTAAACATCTCCTTAAATTACTAAAAAAATATGAACATACCAAAGCTTTCAATTTGTACGATTCCAAGCTGCAAAACGCCCTCGAAACACGTACGCAATTAAAAAATGGAAAAAATTATCGTTCTTGGCGATAGCCATCTTTATCGCCTACAAAAGAAGGTCCTCCGTAAGTATAAAAAAAATCAAATTATAAATCTTATTAAATTAATAAACATTTCATTTGCAGATGTAAAACCATTCAATAGTGGTCATGGAAAAATTTGATGTAGTCTGCGTTGGTGGGCAATGGATTAATGGACTTATAAGAAGAATCAAAGCAGGTGTCTGCAAAATCTTCACTATGGCATCAATCATCGTTTACGAATGTTGTCGTAATGATAGAGAAAAATAACATGCTCCACAAAACACCTATCAAACATATACGTACGGAGTTTAAACATCTCCTTAAATTAATAAAAAATATGAACATACCAAATCTTTTAATATGTACGATTCCAAGCTGCAAAACGTTCTCGAACAACGTACTGGTGGTTATCATAGAAATTTGATCACCCACAATTTTTTAAAGACAACATCATTCTAGAAATACAATACGTATATCCGAGATGTATGTAACAGGAGAAGTATAAGGTGTTTAGATGTTCATGAGTTTGTCGAAAATGAAAATTATCGAGCATTCGAGAGGTTAGTTAAACACACTAAAAGACTTATTTTACATTATTATTTTTCCACTTCCATTATTTGCAGAGATCAAAAACACCTGAGCGCTCGATGCTATGGAAATTTGTGGAGAAAACTTGAAGGAGAGCTTCAGTTGGCGTAGAAGTACTATGGCATTCAGTTGCTAGCCTCTTATAGATGGAGACGTCTACTATAATATTTTCGAATGGCCCTTTTAAAGGCCACGATATATATACACAAAAACAACAAAAACGAATTTGCAACACAAACAATTTTCAAAAAGTTTCCTCAAATCGTACTTATAATATCTTAATAATTACATTAGATAACATCTTCGTTTTACAACAAGCACCATAATAATAGTTTCATATTTAACACAATCTATTTGAAATTCTTTTAGTGATTAAGTCATAGACAAAAATTAAGTTATCGTTTTGCCCTAGTGTAATACTTCTACGTTGACATATAACGAATTATAGTGTTGGCCGTTCTGGTAAAAAGCCGCTTGCCGGTCAATGAGAACGCAGGGGTTCGTGTTGTCAAAAGATAATAAGTAATATTGTGGCAGCGGTGAAAATAGGAAGCAGTCCTGTTTTCACTGCTCGGACACACAAGCTGCTAATTCTTATAATTATGTCTATTTCTAGCAAACCTGCTGATATAGCAAATGCTGTTGTTGGGAACAACAGGGATAAAAATGTAACTGCATCACAATCACCTAGTGATGTCGCCCCGAACGTAACCAAAGTTCCCGAATGTAGTAATCGCCCGCAGTCAATATGTAGACCGCCGATTAGATTTAAGGAGTGTGTCTTGAATTAAACTTACTTTGTAAAAAAAGGTAAGGTGTTATGAATTGTAAAGTTAGCGTCTGGTATATTATCGCGGTATGTTGAGGTATAGTATGTTAAGGACAACCAAGATAGAGGGCGTTAAAATATAACATCATGAGATACTCAGGTAATAAGACGTGTTGAACAAGTGTACAAGCAATCAGATAAAATAAAAATAAATTAAAACTCAGTGTGTTTATTTATTATAAGAAATGCAACAATTACTAATATTTGAAATTACTATGGCGACAAAGAGAACTACCATAGTACGACATCACTTGAATAACACCAAACCTAAAATATCAGACCTGGACAAGACCCTACAGCAAAGTAGGGTATCAAATTAACTATCAAATTGGTCACGCTTTCTCTGTTCTGAGCATATCTCAGAACAGAGAAAGCATGACACATTTGATAGTAAGTCCACTTTGCTGTAGGGTCATTTCGACTTAAATGCGGTACCGACTTAAAGGATGCTGTCAAACTACCACGACGTGAATTTGATATACTACAAAATGAAATAGATCTCCGTTCCGATGCAAGAAATGAGGCTAATTGCGAAGAAGTTGAGAAAAGTTGTCTTCTGTGTAAATCAGCTGTCGACATGTGTGACAATTATTTGAATGGTAACATCGAAATAGCAACTTTAATCAAAAAGCTGTGTAGGATGTCACCTGTCCGCGACGATTTATACTGGTTTTATTTTTTTTTTCATAAAGTTAGTACTATTTTTTTTTCTTCTGTAGATGATGCTGAATCCGTTAGCTGGGTTAGAGAAGCAATCAAAAAGGCCATTCAGTCGGCAACCGAGCAGTTGAACCTACTGACCAGGTATATTCAAAATTTAAGAAAAAAAAATAGAAGGATGTAACTGTCCTTGCGCATAATGCACAAGCATTCGATAAGCAATTTTTATTAAATTCTACCACGCTAGTGCCGGCAACAAGATCTTAGGAGAAACTTCCTGAAACCTCAGACCTTTCGAATCATCGCCAAAGGCGGTTATAGATGGAAGGATAATCAGTCAAAAATCGCGATTCAACGGCTGGTGTGGGAAGAGAAAAAGCGCAACATCAAAATTATTCATTCGACAAGTCGTCGAGAGATTGTCATTGATGGCGTAAAAGTAGATGGATACTGCGAGGAAACAAAACAAATTGTCGAATTTCACGGATGCTACTTTCACGGATGGATAAGGTGAACGGAATTTTCTTGACGAAAAGCGGGACATAAGCAAGGGGGGTGTGATTAAAACCAGATGCTGGCATCATTGTAAAATTGACAAATTCTTGGTTTTGGGTATATATCTAAAGATGGCAATATTATTTTGTCTTTGGTTGGTACACAGATATTATTTTACGTTTTGATTATGGTAGTGATCAAAACAATGGGTTAACATAAAAAATAACACTAAATAATTTGCTTAAAGATATTAATTATTTTACCATATTTATTTCAATTAACTAAATTGGAAGATGTTCATGTTGAGAAAGGTTGTTGCAATGTTCGTCATCGAACGAGAAACGATAAAAACACAACCTCTGTACTCCAAGGACGCCTCCTACAGATGTTTTACCTTCCTCAATAACACCTCGTTTGCCATCCCTAGACTTTTTAGACGTCAACTGACATGCGCTTTCAAATCACCCTCTAACCTCCTATCCATGCTCCTATCCACTATTAAAGAAAAGTCACCAAAACTCAAGGCAGTGGCGTCTACAGTATCAAATGCGATGATTGTAGAGGCACATACATACGCGAAACAGGACGAGCCATCTCGACACGCATCTCCGAGCACCTAGAGATCAGACACCGATTTAATTTTGGACGACACCTTACCTACACTTGACATAATAGCTCCAACGACGACAACATCAAAGTTCTGCAGAAAATACAAAAGGGATACTTATCCTTTACGAGGCTTTCGAGATTGATAAACACAAAAAGAATGGTGACCACCTCCTCAACGACTAACTGGAACTCCAAAAACCGCCCCTATACTCTGTTCTGCGATAATGCGCGCCAAAAGTTATTGGCATACCCCTGTATACCGCTTTTCATAGATTTCTTGGCCGTCTGCGGCCATTACAGCGACCCTGGCGTCACACATTGGAAGTAAGCGGCATGGACGCGCATATAACCAACAAATAATTTCCGACATAACGTGGTTTACTGTTTTGGACAGCTTATTCAACGTAAGTGTGCCATTTTTGCTGTTTAAAGGGTTTTATTACGAAATCTGGCTTGATGAACAAAGTTTCACCCGAAGAAGATCGACATGCGGAAGAATATACGTCTCAATCATGTTTTTAACCTATGAGGTGGGGGGTCGATGGCGTATAGGATAGAGCGGCTGCTATCTACGCTGGAGGTCCCGGGTTCAACTCCCGGCTCGGGCTAAAATCGACTGTCTTGGTATTTTAGGCAGGGAACAAATACTTTTGCATGCCGCCTTCCATCGGATGAGGAAGTAAAGCCGGTGGCCCCGTGTGCTGTCATGATGCGACGTGCACGTTAAATATCTCTTACTGGAGGTTGGAATTCCTTCAGTTCGAAAAAATTCCTGGGTGTAGCCTGCCCTCAGCGCCGGTGATTGGCCGAGTTGCGGATAGACCGACGTAAAAGAAACAAGTTAAAAAAAACCTATGACGTATGATATTTTGGATCAACAAAATTCTTTAACTTATCTGTCTTATGTTTTTGTTGCTTGTGTGATTTTTATATGTAACTTTATTCACCCGCAGATGGCTCGTCTTATTACCGAAACCGGTAGCAAAACCGATTAGTAGTGAAGATTAAATTTCTTACAAGGAAAAACGTGAATTTTGTTGTTGACAACAATCCTATCGCTATTCTGAATAAGCTTTTATATAATAAATACATATAAATATAAATATTTTTTAATAGTTATATAATAAATCAAACTTCAAATACAACTTCTTTGATTGTTGGGAAAACCCCTCGGCGTCTTACCTATGGGAGAGCGAGCGAGAGGGGAGGCGAGACCGGTTCCCAGCGCTAGTGGTTCTAACGGGAGAACCTACACAGTCGAGGATTAGTACCGATAACGATAACACGTATTGCTTTATGATACATATTTATCCAATTGTACCATAGTTAGCGAATATACTCTTTAATTAGTTACTACGTGTTTCATTTGTGATATTCGCTTACATGATTTTATGTGGCCATCAAAATTTATAAAAAAAACTAAAAATATTAAAATATATAGCAATTTATATTTATAAATTACCGTAGGAGGTGTAGTGGAATATTACCATAGTTATAAGAATTGCTTACGTTAAGAATGTGTAATTCAGTTTATGGGATATGGCTACATAGGTAAGAATAGGCGACGTATGAGTTTGCTGAGTCAGCTTTACTCTACGAACATCGGACTTTGAACCCGAGACGAACAACCTGTAAGCCTAATATGTATGCGTATTATTTATTATATGGTGACTTTCAAACTATCAATTCTCCCTCATCACAGCTCATAAGCAAACAATGAAAGATAAGAGGAACCGGTTGATCATCATTTTGTACGATGACATCGAAGTAAGTGATATTGAGGATGAGGAGCTTAAGGTATATCTAACCACAAACACGTATATAAAATGGGGAAATCCATGGTTTTGGAAGAGATTGAGGAACGGCATGCCGTACAATCGCAATGTGGGACAAAATCCCGAAAAGCTGGTCAAAACTGCAAACAATAAAATTTTTATTTGGAGAATTTTGGCTGGTGGGAAAAGCCTAGCTTTTTAGACGTGGGCGAGAACAGAACAATCCGGCAAACTTTAAAATTGCATATTGTTGTCAACAACAATCCTATCGGTATTCTGAATAAGCTTTTATATAATAAATACATATAAATATAAATATTTTTTAATAGTTATATAATAAATCAAACTTCAAATACAACTTTTTTGATTTTATGTGGCCATCAAAATTAATAAAAAAACTAAAAATATTAAAATATATAGTAATTTATATTTATAAATTACCGTAGGAGGTGTAGTGGAATATTACCACAGTTATAAGAATTGCTTACCTTAAGAATGTGTAATTCAGTTTATGGGATATTGCTACATAGGTAAGAACAGGCGACGTATGAGTTTGCTGAGTCACCTTTACTCTACGAACATCGGACTTTGAACCCGAGACGAACAACGTGTAAGCCTAATATGTATGCGTATTATTTATTATATGGTGACTTTCAAACTATCGATCCTCCCTCATCACAGCTCATAAGCAAACAATGAAAGATAAGAGGAACCGATTGATCATCATTTTGTACGATGACATCGAAGTAAGTGATATTGAGGATGAGGAGCTTAAGGTATACCTAACCACAAACACGTATATAAAATGGGGAGATCCATGGTTTTTGAAGAGATTGAGGAACGGCATGCCGTACAATCGCAATGTGGGACAAAATCCCGAAAAGCTGGTCAAAACTGCAAACAATAAAATTTTTATTTGGAGAATTTTGGCTGGTGGGAAAGGCCTAGCTCTTCAGACGTGAGCGAGAACACAACAAAACCGGCGAACTTTAAAATTGCATATCTGGGGAGTGAGCATTAATATTTAATTTTTAAGAGTTGATCAAAGATCGAAGTTTACAGCTTTGGGTAAGTGTATTAGCTTACAGAATTGGTTGCACCTTTTAGCGCCATGTGGTTGTAATGATTTTCCTCTAATTGAAGAGCAAACACGCAAACCCCCCCCAGTTAAATCCACTTTGCATGTTTTTTTAGATATACATCAGTTCTATATAATTCGGTGGTGCTCTATCGATCGACGATAACAATTCAAGAAATTTTCGTTTTTTGCCATACAAAATAAAGCGTACAACCAAAGAGTTCAAGCTAACCCCGTTAAATCCAATATACAAGGAAAACCCGCAAATATCTTGAGGGTGACGTCTTCTATATTGTGGTGTCCGCAATAAAAGCAAGATTTGTTTCTAAGATATGGGATACAAGCCTGCAAAAAACATACTTTCTGCAAGTGTACAAGTGACTTTGGATTGCTGGTTATTTATATTACACTGTTCTGATGACATCGAACTAAGTGATATTGAGGATGAGGAACTTAAAGTATACCTAACCACAAACACGTATATAAAATGGGGATATCCATGGTTTTGGAAGAGATTGAGGCACGGCATGCCGTACAATCACACTGGGTCAAAATCCCGAAAAGCTGGTCAAAACAAAACAATAAAATTTTGATTCCGAGAATTTTGGCTGATGTGGAAGGCGATATTTAAAATTGCATATCTTGGGAGTGAATATTAATAATTAATTTTTAAGAGTTGATCTGCTTGAAATTTTGGAGACTTCAATTTTCAACTGTACAATACATATACCACCATATTCTACAAACATCGAAGTTTCCAGCTTTGGGTAAGTGTATTAGCTTACAGAATTCATAAGAACTGGTTGCATCTTTTAGCGCCATGTGGTAGGAATGATTTTCCTCTAATTGAGGAGCAAACCCGCAAACCCCGTTAAATCCACTTTGCATGTTTTTTAGATATACATCATTTCTATAGAATTCGGTGGTGCTCTATCGATCCACGATAGAAATTCAAGACATTATTGTTTTTTTGTCATACAAAATAAAGCCTAAAACCAAGAAGTTCAAATACCTTGTGGGTGACGTGCTCTATATTTTGGTGTCCGCAATTGTTTCTAACATATGGTATACAAGCCTGCAAAAAACATACTTTCTAAAAGTGTACAAGTGGCTTTGGATTGCTAGTTATTTATATTACAGTGGAGTTTCGATATAGTGAACATACCATATAATGAACTATCCACTGCAGTGAACACAGAAATATTAATATTAACCTCTGAATAGTGAACATATTGTGGCTCGCTACAGTGAACTGTAGAACCACGGACATAGAGACTTCCCCTAAGTGTGTTAGCTTTACACAAAGTGTATATTTTGAAAGTATAAAAAAGAGTGTGTGTACTGCTCAGTTCAACATTAGCAGTGATTCGGAGTGCAGTGTGTACGTGATAGTTCGGATAAATATTTGTAAAGGTACATACATATGTATTTTATTGTGTGCTGCTAGTTTGATAATTGTGTTTGTCTACGTTTAATTAAAAAATGTCTCAATCCAAAAGAATACACCTAAAATTACAAGAAAAGGCTGAGATCTTAGAAGCAATACAGCATGGTGCATCATTGATACAGTTATCCAGGAAGTATGGTGTTGCTAAATCAACAATCACTTCAATTAAAAACAAAAGGCAAATGATTTTGAAACGTATTGATAGTACGTTTACTGGTCCGGGAAAAGGCAAAACGTTAAAACAATCAGTTTATTCAAAAATGGAAAAAGCGCATTATAAGTGGTTTTTGAAACAAAGAGAAAAATATGCGCCTATTAATGGAGACATGATTAAACAGAAAGCGAAAATACGGCATGCAAAATATCACACAGGATCTTTTCATGCGAGCAACGGCTGGCTACAAAAATTTAAAAGACGCTGTGGCATAAGATTTTTAAAAATTGCTGGGATGAAAGTATCATCTCAACCGGAACTAAGAGCTCCATTTAAAGAGAAATTATTAGAAAAACTAACAGAACTGCAACTTAATTTAGATCAAATTTATAATGCGAACGAGTCGGGGTTATACAGGAAGCTCCTACCTGATAAAACTTATGTCTCGCCATTAGAAAAAACAGCGCCGTGAAGAAAGACTGAAAAACGTGTCACATTTTTAGCATGTACCAATGCTTCTGGAGTTCATAAAGTCAAGTTGCTAGTGATAGGAAAACAAAGTATCCTCGATCACTAAAAAACTCTCATAATTGTCCTGTGAGTTATGACAATTCGAAAACGGCATGGATGACATCAGAATTTTTTAAGCATTGGTTCAAGAAGAAATATATTTCAGAGGTAAGCAACTCCACACAGCTGTTAACAAATTTGTTTTCTTTTATGGCACCGTCGTAATTTTATGTAAAAGAATCTTTAGAAAATCGTGGTCTACCAATAAGAGCATTATTATTGTTAGACAATGCTCCAAACTACCCACCAGCAGAAGAACTTAACAAGATTGATGAATGCATAACCATCATCTCTACATGCCACCAAATGTTACACCACTAGTCCAACCCACGGATCAAAAAGCAATACGTCTTACAAAACTCTATTATCGTAAAAATTTGCTATCTGACGTGCTTGCAAAAAAAAATTATGTTGGAGCAGCGGTCCTGACGCCACTGACGTCACTTTTTCGTGAGACTGTAGGCATCTGCAGGGGTCGCTAGAATACAATGGCAATATAGGCATCAGCGCAACCTCTGTAAAATTCGGTTCAACCAACCTTGGGGTATGTAAAAAAAAAAAGAAACCTTAAACCGAATTCTGTCCTGTGCGCGTGCATTATGCCTCTATGTAGTGATGTCCTGCTCTGCGCGCCGCGGGTCCCTCGAGAGACGGACACGAGGCGGGCAAAAGTCCAGCAAGTAGTTTTTGTCAGCCAAAGAGAAGCCATCTCGTTTTTTTTCTGAACATCTTGTCTCCTAGTCCGAACGAAGGTCAAAACCCCATAAGGGTATTCCGTTCGGGCAACTCTTGCAGAGGACTTGAGGAGGGGTTTTTAGTGGGTATGCGTGTCGCCCACGGAGTCTCACACTACTACCGACATTGCACCTTCGTCGGTGGTGTGCGTAACGCATTTTCCCCTCCTCCCGAAAAAAAAACCTTGGGGTATGTGCGCATGCGACCATTGGTTTAAGAAGAGTTTTATGTTGGCAGCAATTACGGAAGTTAGAAAAACAACGTGAAACCCTTGTGACTTGAAGATCACATAGTCAAACTGAAAACAATCTGATAAGATGAGTTCGATAAGTGTGTAGTCTTTTTAAAATGTCGGCAAACGCGTCTATGAAGCAAAATATAAAAGTTTATGTTCGTATTAGGTGAGTATCTGTTTTAAGTCTCCTTTAAAATTATCTGGGGCTTTAGAACGGACAAGAATGTGTCGTTTAGTCGAAATCATGAATATCTTAAACATTATGAATCCTAATGTAAGTCAAAAATTGATGATCTATGTATGTAAAATCAGGTATGTTCTTAGAATAATAATTTACAGGCATGTGATTGGAATGATGTTGCGGTTTGGAAAGAAAACCATCAGCCAGAAAAATACCTAGATGAAGCCATTTAAATTGTGCGGGCGTCGCACGGTGGTGGCGACCGTATGACAAAAATCATTGAAATATTTTTGACAAATTTACTTTGGTATAGGTGGCCCATAGTCCAAACTACCCAAAAACATAAATATAAAACCCTTATGATGCACTTGGTTTTATTATCTTAAGCTTTGATCAACGTATATCGATCACGCAATCGGGTGGCAGTTACGCATAGTAATGTAGTGCGCCGTGATATTTATTTATTCGGAAATTGTTTAGTTTTGACAGTTGTTGTGCGATGGACGTTCAATGGCAAGGTATGTACAATACTTGTTACAATTTTAGTTCTGATTTAATCATAATTTCAACACGTAAATGACCGCTAAAACTGTTACTTTACGATTTTTCTTTCTTTATTTACACTTTAACTAGATTTTTTTAATAGCTCGCACTTACAAATTTGATATGTTTTGATACGTTAAGGCCTTGTGATTTATTTTAAAAAGGATTTACGTCCCCGTTTGTCCCCCTCTTTGATTAATTTTTATTCTACTATAGCTGCGTTCGGATATTGTACACGTTACACTTTTTACACCCAATAACACGTATCATTTGGACGGTGTACCCGGTGTCAACGGTGTAGAATATCCGAACGCAGCTAATATTGTAGTTTCTGGTTAGAAATTTGTTAAAAAAAATACAGCTATAGGTTATTTATTTCGTTTTTTTCTCAGATACATCTTACATGTGTAAGTTTTCTCGCAGATTTATATTCGATATTTGGTGATCAGAAAGTGAGAAAATCGGAAAAGCAAGTTGTTGCTGACGTAATCGATAGCCTTGTTATTGCAAATAAGGAAAATGTTGTTCTTGAAGGATTGACAAAGCGTGTTATTAATATTTGTGACCGCATAAAATATGTATTGGCGCGAGCAGAACTATACGATTCTAGATTTTTAGGAAATTACTTCAGGTGGTTACAAGGAAAGGAGCATGTATTAATACGTAGTGACCAGGATCTTTTACAATCGCCTTGTCCGTCACAAAAAAAGACGCACAAACGCGGCCGACCACGCCAAAGCATTGCAGAAAGTTCTAAACGAACAAAACAGAGAAGATTGGCAGAATTATCTGTGTATGATGAATCTATGGCCCACTAACTGATACATCGCTCAATACTAATGAAACAGTAATACCGCCAATTCTAAAACTAAAAGATGTTTTATCGCTCTTTGTTGAAGCCAGTCTTAGCATCAATATTTATTAATTAAAGACTTTCTAAATTGGCATATATTGAGTAACGTTCTTCCAAGCTATGAAAGAATACTGGCAGAGAAAAAACTATGTTACCCTGAACCTGTTAGTTTTTCAATTAGCGAGTCTTGCGGAGAAATTGAACTGCAAAGTTTATTAAATCATACGGTTTCACGCATAATAAAGGCGCAAAATTCAGTATCAGAAACTTCCGTGGACAACCTTGTATTGATAGGAAAATGGGATTTCGACGGGAGTACTGGGCATAGTGAATATAAACAAAAATTTACTGAAGAAGAGGCTGACGACACTAGTCTTTTTGTTACTTCGTATGTACCTTTACAACTTTTTTGCTGCGACGACACAGAAGAAAAGAAATCATATGGAAAAACCCACGACCTGCTTCCTACAAGATATTGTAGGCCTACTCGTTTTCAATTTAAGAAAGAAACCACTAAGCTCACTGTTGAAGAGGAGCGGTATTTTAATTCCAAAATGAATTCGTTAGAACCCACGCGTGTTTCGGTAGACGGTAGAATATTTTCAATTCGCCATAAATTACAAGTCACTATGGTTGATGGGAAAGTGTGTAATGCTTTAAGCAACACATCTTCAGCTATATGTTATATTTGCAAAGCGACCCCAAAACAAATGAATTATGTTGATAGCTGTTTAAAAAAGCCCGTTGATGAAGATAAATATTCTTTTGGTTTATCCCCGTTACACGCTTGGATTAGGTTTTTTGAATATTTCTTGCATCTTTCGTACAAGCTAGAAGTAGGGAAGTGGCAGGTTAGTACAAAAGAGGACAAAGGAATATTTAATGGCGTATATTAAAGGAAAGAAAATGAAATGTTTAATTGATACCGGCATTTAAAAATGTCTATACCTAAATGGTTAAACCTTCCGTTAAATCAGAGAAAACGTGATACTTCGAAGCTTTATGGGAACTTGTATGACAATTGACGGTTCAACAACAATCGAAATTCGCGTAATGGAACCTACAGCTACGATTAACGCTATCGTATATGACTTAATAATAGGACGTGACTTCTTGGAGCAATATCACATAGTTATGATGCAACGTAGGAGTTGCTTAATTCTTCGAAATTTGCCACGTCTACCGAAACAATAAATACAGCCGCTCTAAGGTTCGGCAAGATAGACACGGAACTAAAAAATAAGATCACAAAGCTTTTAAATCAATTTTCCGACTGTGTGTTGTCATCACTCAGTAACCTAGGCAAAACAAAGACTATTGAGATGGCAATTAGATGTTCATCCGAGAACCCAATTCTATATATCGACCTTATCGCATGGCGGAAAGAGAGAAGGTGATCTTACGTGGAATTAGTAACGATCTTCTAGAGCACAATATTATTGCGCAAATCAAAATCTCCGTACGCGAGCCCGATAGTCAAAAAGAAGGATGGGGATTACCGACACACATGCGGTTTTAGAAAATTAAACACTATAACTGTGAAAGACCGCTATCCTCTTCCTGTTATAGAAGAACATATTGACAAATTAGGCGGAAATAAGTATTTTACGACCTTGGATCTGGCCTCGGGATTTTATCAAGTAAAAAATCGCTGCAAATTCAATTGAGAAAACAGCATTCATTACTCCAGAGGGACATTACGAATTCTTACGTATGCCGTTCGGGTTATCAAATGCTCCAGCAGAATTTCAACGCTTGATGAACACAGTCCTCGGCAACCTATTGAACGTATCGGCATTTCCATACGTCGATGGTATAATAATTCCATCTTCCACGACCGAAGAAGGATTAATGCGATTAGAGGAAGTATTGTTAAAATTACGCAAGCATAACCTTACCTTAAAGTTAAATAAGTGCAGGTTTTTTCAAACCGAAATTGATGAGATACGTGGGAATATCGTAAGACCTGGGCAACAAAAGGTAGAAGCTGTAATTAAAATGCCACCACCTACAACAGTGACGGAAATACGTAAGTTTCTTGGATTATCTAGCTATTTTAGAAAATTGATAAAAGACTGTGCAACTATAGGTGAACCACTCACTCGATTAACTAGAAAAGATTTGAAATGGTGCTGGGGCCAACCTCAAGAACGTGCTTTTCGAGGTATGAAAACAATTCTGACATCTAACCCTATACTTTCTATATTTGACGCGAAACGAAAATCTGAGTTACATACGGATGCTTGCTCGCTTATACAATTCGATAATGAAGGGCGGCAACGCGTAGTTTCGTACTACAGCAAGCAAACAACCAATGACCAACGTCAATACCATTCCTACGAACTTGAAACCATGGCTGTGACATTGCGCTGAGACATTTCCGCGTATACTTATTAGGAATTCAGTTTAAAGTCAGCACCGACTGCAACGCTGAAAACAACCTTTTCCAAAAAGGATTTGTTGCCACGAATTGGGAGATGGTGGCTGGAAATCCAAGAGTTCACGTTCGAAGTTGAATATAAACCGGGCACAAAATGGCTCATGTGGACGCGTTGAGTAGAAACCCTGTGCGAGTAGAAGTTTACCGAATAGATCTAACAGAGGCCGATTGGATTACTGCGGCACAGCTACAAGATGATCAGCTAAGGATAATTATGAATATTTTAACAATAGGAGAACGTAATAGAGACACTAAACAATATTTTAAAGAATACGAAGTAAAACAAAATAAACGATATAGACAGCTTGGAGATGGGATAAAGGCCTGGGTAGTTCCGAAAGCAGCTTGAATGCAAATTGGTCGTTTGTGTCATGGTGACGTTGGCCATTTAGGTGTTGAAAAGACCTTACTAAGAATCCAAGTGAACTACTGGTTTGCCGGGATGCGAAGATTTGTAACGAAATATATAAAGGCGTGCCTTAACTGCGCTTATTACAAACAAACGTCGGGAAAACAGCAATGCAAGTTGCATTCAATTGAGAAAACACCAATTCCGTTCCATGCTATACATGTTGACCATGTTGGCCCATTCGAAACAAACAAACGAAAGAATAAATTCTTATTGGTGATAGTTCATGGGGTTACAAAATTCATAATAGTTGAGCCGGTACGAGATCAAAGGCAAAACATGTAACAAAAATCCTGTCGCCCCTGAATTAAGATCTAACTTAGTGTATGGGGTTCCTTGTGGTCAATGCTCAAAGATATATATTGGCATCACGGCCCAGCGTTTGCAATCCAGAATGTTGCAACACAAGAAGGATATTACTAATAAGAGAGAAAATACTGCCTTATATTCACATTGTATGAACCACCAACACTGTAGTGATATTCAATAAACAAGCTAATAACATCCAGTGCGTTTCTTACTAAACAGTCACCTCAACACTACAAACACTTGCCAGATTTCGACAATGTGAAGATCTTAGCAAATGACAAGAACTATAAAAAGAGAAGCTTCCTGGAAATGTGCTATAGTGTTACGAATAGTACTAGTATGAATTTCAGAAGGGATTTGGATGGGTTGTCGGCTATTTACGCAAATCTCCTGAACGGTCAATGCGTGGATTAGTGTTCGTGGTGTATGGTTTTTGTTCTGACTGTCCTGGTTTTTATAATAACTAACCCCCCGCCGACTATTATTGTTGTAATAATGTTGCTTTATTGGAGTGACTTTCTGTAAGATTGTATTGTGGTTAATGTTGGCGGCCTGCGAGTGGCCTCGGTGTGATTATAATTTTACATGCGTCCTTATTTTTGAACCTGTCTTATATAGTGGTGATTTAATGTGTTCACAATGTTGTAACTACTGTTTTGTATATTGTTCTCTAAGTCCGTGCAGCTTGCTAGCTCTAATTATTATTGACTTTGATCCTTCCCGGAATTTTACGAAGAACATCGCCACGTATAGCTTTTCCGCCAATTTATACACACCCTGTATAGTACTAATTTCATGTAATTCAATAAAACTTTTGGAACTTTTGGAATTTTACTTTTGGAAGATTTTGGACCGGCATGTTATATATCGTTGAAAAGGGGAAAAAAGGCTCTATTTATTTCAGTCATAGCCAGCTATGGTTTCCATTTAAAAAAAACACATCTTTATGTTATATCTACAAAATTATTAGAGATATTTAAAATCTGTGAATTCCACTGAATTCTAATCGAAAAAGTGCCCGAAGAACGTGCAAATATCATTCGTCTGATTTAACAAACAACAAAGATATCGACAAGTATCAAAATAGCGAAAAATCGAGTTTTGTGTTATAACTCGAAAACAAAAGACGATAGCTAATTTTGGTTTTCACCATTGAGTTTCTCTCAAAAAATGACGACACAACAACCCTACTCATTTGTCGATATCTCTTATAGTTGCCGAGATCTCCTATAGTAACATCGAATTTGGCCCACCCTGTACACAGCACGTGTTAAATCCGAAGGTATTGTCTTGACCAAGATGTTATTGTAAAGTTAATTTGGCTAATTGCTTTCTAGGGACACGCCAATTATTGTATAACTGACCATCTAACAACGACCGCTTCTCAAATGTTGAACTGCGATACACGCGACATTCGTAAACTCACTTTTTTCACGGCAAAATTTGAAATAGCAAAATTCTAAGGGGTATGTTAACTTTTGTGATGTTAATTTTGACCAACCTTACCTAATGTCGCTCTTTGTCTCTCTCTACTTACTGTTAGTCCTGAAGATGCCTGTAAATTTGGTCGAAAGCGCTCGATAATTGAATAAATGCTATAAGAAGGAAAAAACCAACACCTTTATTTTCAGCCTTACCGATTGGGCTTAAATTACCGGATGAACCAAATTCCTATATTGAAAATACCCAGTTAATAACCTTTAATTAGGTTAGGGAGAAGTCCATATTGCAAGTGATTGATATTGGAGAAAAGAAAAGCCTCTTTTTGCAATAATTTATATTTATTTGCTTCGGACCGGTTTCGCTAATTAAAGCATCATCGGCGAAAACTAAAGTGGAAAACAGACGCAATGAGCAAAACACACAATAAAATTAAAACTCAAAAAAGGTAAAATACTCACTGTCATATTCTTAAAACATAAGTACAGAGTAAATGGCGGGCTTCATCAGTTCGATATTCGCAGCGAGAACAACAAGTTCAGAGAGACGCGACGACGGGTTATTAGAGCCTCCTAGTGTCGGAAAAATCACACGTGTTGAGATATGCCTCTCGCAATGACAACTGCAGCCGATAACGTACGCGAAGGAAGGGAAGTCGAGGTCACATGATATCAGTTCCAAAGCATATAAACATGACGGCGAAAAATCCCCAGATCAGGAAATATAAATTCAAATTCAAATATATAACCAAAAATACTCTAAGCCAGGTCGAGACAAATGTAAAAGTGCTCATTAAGTCAAACATAATTAAAATATAACAACATGCATCACAATAAACAACCAACAATGATAAATTCGGAGCAAACCGCAGCCAAGAGAAGACTGGAGAAACTAGACAAAGGTAAATAGAGGTTTATAGAAAAATTCTTTTTGATCATTAATTACTGTGCATTGGGGATTGGAAAGGTGTTTATGGATTTCATATTGTTCGAGTAAATCCATCCGAAAGCCCTTGTTGCATTTATGTAGTAACTTAACGTTACTGTAATCAATGTTATGACCCGTAAGTAAGCGATGTTTGAAAAGATTAGAATTAGAGTGAGATTTGTGCTCCCTTAAACGTTTCTCCAGTCTCCTCCCCGTCTGACCTATATAAATAGCGTCACAGTCCAAGCAATTAACTAAGTAAACACCACTATGTTGCAAAATTGAATCAGATGAGAGACGCTGCTTTGACAAAATGCTCATGAGTTGGGTGTTAGTTTTAAACGCTGGTGTTACACCATACCTTGCAAGTAGTTTATGCAGCCTGTAGTCGCTATTAATGTGCGTGAAAGGTTTGTAATTAGGAGTATTAAGTGGTGTTTCGTTACAGTGAAGAGGATCAAGCTTGACAAGAACATTGTGCAAAACCCTGTTGATAAGTTTCTGAGGAAAGTTGTTTCGAAGACCAAGGTCGTTAATCCAGTTGAGTTCCACAATTCTACCGCTGTTATCAATAGGGTAAGAGAGAGCTCTACGTATGTAAAATCTGAGGGACGCCAGACGATGTGACAAAGTATGAAAAGAATCAAACGGTATTATGGTAGGAACGGAAGTTGGCTTTCTGTAAATTTCAAATGCCAAGTTATTGTCGTGTCGGGCTATGGTCATGTCGAGAAAATTTAGTTTATAGTCGATTTCGTATTCTATAGTAAAATTCAAAGAAGGGAAAATATTATTAATGTAGGCATTGCGTAACAAAGTTAATAAAGAGGGGCAACCGCATACCTTTGCGTGAAAGACTGAATCGACATGAGATCGAGATGGCTACTTGCAAGCGGCCGCATTCTCAGTACTCCTGCGAAGTTCGTCGTTCGGACCTCATTTAAAATGTTACCGCCGAGCACGGAGGTCGTGTGATCCTAATGCGCCCGGCACAGCCGGTTGCGGTACGGAGTAGACGCCGAGAGCGGGAGAAGGTTACGAAGCACGGCTACGGCTCTATTGAACAGCGCATAATAGGGGTATTCAAGTAAAAACTAGGCCAAAATTATATCTTTGTTCGTATCGAATTGAACTATGAAACATAAACGTAAGCAATAACTGGTACAAAGTAAATTGTAATGAACTATTATCACATTATTTTTTTGTGTGGTTATTTACCTGAAATAAAAATACTGGCAGTGAATGAATATAAGGTATTTTGTAGGCTGAGTGCGAATAGGAATATCGACTTTTTATGCGACAATGGGCTCATCCTCGGCAAGCCTGAGAAACAACTTGAACCACTTAATTAAGCAATTAGTTTTATTTTAATGTAAGTTAATTAAAACTTTGCATCATGTTGAGCAAACAAGATTTTTTAATTATTTTGTTCGCAATGTATTTATTTTCCATAATGCTGATTATAATGGTATTTTCTTTGGCTTTTATCGCTACATATTTTGAACAAATGCGTTTGAATTTGTGGTCGGTATTGATTCTCTTTTGGAAGCGGTAAATCCCGAAGCACCTATGATTTTTTTTTCTATTTGAACCTGATATATTGCAAATTTTGAATTTGCCGCAGTCACAAACTATTTATTTATTGGTGTGAAATCTCGGGAACAAGTGCCGTTGGAGAAAGGCCGTTATTTCACATTTGAACCCACATTTGAAGGGAAAATATTATTAATGTAGGTAAGCATATCGTTAAGAGAGGTATGATCATCTTGCCACAGACAAAAAACATCATCTACATAACGTATCCACTTTCCAATGTGATGAAATGAAGGGTTGCTATTGTTAACCATAAAATTATTTTCGATGTGATTTAAAAAAATGTCGGCTAGAATACCTGAAAGAGGGAGTCCCATCGGTAGTCCCTGTGTAACTTTATACAATTTGCCATTAAAAGAACAAAAGTTTTGTGTTATTATATGTTTAAGGATACAATCCAAATGAGATATGGTATTTTGGTCATTGAAGTGTGAGTTGAATAAATCATGAGCAAGCTGGAGTGTAAGATCTATAGGCACATTAGAATATAAGTTTGTGATATCAAATGAATCTAAAATGCAACCTGAGGGGTTAACATCTTTAATTTTGTTAATGAATTCAATGGAATTTTTGATAGTGAAGGTGGGAGTGAATTGGAGTGACCGAAAAACGTTTAGCATGAACTTAGAGAGAACAACTGTGGGAGAATTATAAAAGGCTGTGATAGGTCTGATTGGTGTGTTATGTTTATGAATTTTTGGCAACGCATAGAGATGCGGAACGGACGGGTTCATAGGTATGAATTTAGAAATGTTGAAGTAAGCATTAGTATTGAGTAGCTTTAAGGTGTCTTTGCATTTATCAATAATTTGCTTAGTCTTCGAAACAACATTAGTGAGGGGATCCTTGTTAATTTGAACATAGTTGTTATTAGTAAAAAACTCCAAAGTTTCTCAACATATATGTTGTTGTACATTATAACAACACCAGCGTTCTTATCGGCTCGAATATAGCTTGCATTGCCTGCCTCCAACTTTTGTTTTAAGGATTTGATAACGTTCAAATGTGGGTTTTCAGGTCTTAAGTTTAGTTTTTCTTTTTTAATAAAGGGGATAAGGTCGTTGCGTAAAATCTTTTGTGAAGGGTGTCTGTGAATGGCGCAATCTAGATCTACTGATAGCAAAAAGAGCCAAAATTCCGAAGACTGAGCCGGAGAATTGGCATAATTGAGAATCACATAACCTTCATCAATACATGTTTGAGGGAGGACCTCAGACCTAATTTTGCAATAGTCAAGTCAGCCACACTGGACGCACGTAGTAAATTCAAGTTAGAACGCAGAATTATTAAGAAACAACTACGCACACACTACAAAAAGCTGAATAAGTGTATGGAGTTACAGGCACACGTACATAGGAGACTACGAGACCAGTTTCATTACATCGAATTGGAAGAAATAATTGTACACGCTAAGGATGATGCTTGTAACCATGCTGCTGAGGACATCCGTAAGAAAAATAACAAGTTAAATATGCTGAGAAGAAGGAAATTTCAACAGACTTCTCATTCCAATGACAGAAGCGATAACGGTAAACACCCTAATCTATTCACTAATTTAACTGACATAAAATTTGATGCTGCTGAGATTAATTTGCTCAATAAAGGCCACAAGTTTGCTTTGCCTCCTTCAAATAATGATAATAACAATTTCGTAAATCTATCAGTAGATCTAGATTGCGCCATTCACAGACACCCTTCACAAAAGATTTTACGCAACGACCTTAACCCCTTTATTAAAAAAGAAAAACTAAACTTAAGACCTGAAAACCCACATTTGAACGTTATCAAATCCTTAAAACAAAAGTTGGAGGCAGGCAATGCAAGCTATATTCGATCCGATAAGAACGCTGGTGTTGTTATAATGTACAACAACATATATGTTGAGAAAACTTTGGAGTTTTTTACTAATAACAACTATGTTCAAATTAACAAGGTTCCCCTCACTAATGTTGTTTCGAAGACTAAGCAAATTATTAATAAATGCAAAGACACCTTAAAGCTACTCAATACTAATGCTTACTTCAACATTTCTAAATTCATACCTATGAACCCGTCCGTTCCGCATCTCTATGCGTTGCCAAAAATTCATAAACTTAACACACCAATCAGACCTATCACAGCCTTTTATAATTATCCCACAGTTGTTCTCTCTAAGTTCATGCTAAACGTTTTTCGGTCACTCCAATTCACTCCCACCTTCACTATTAAAAATTCCTTTGAATTCATTAACAAAATTAAAGATGTTAACCCCTCAGGTTGCATTTTAGTTTCATTTGATATCACAAACTTATATTCTAATGTGCCTATAGATCTTACACTCCAGCTTGCTCATGATTTATTCAACCCCACTTCAATGACCAAAATACCATATCTCATTTGGATTGTATCCTTGAACATATAATAACACAAAACTATTGTTCTTTAATGGCAAATTTTATAAAGTTACACAGGGACTACCGATGGGACTCCCTCTTTCAGGTATTCTAGCCGACATTTTTTTAAATCACATCGAAAATAATTTTATAGTTAACAATAGCAACCCTTCATTTCATCACATTGGAAAGTGGATACGTTATGTAGATGATGTTTTTTGTCTGTGGCAAGATGATCACACCTCTCTTAACGATATGCTTACCTACATCATTGAGTAATGAATCCCTAAGAGTGGCAACCTCTATGTATTCAATGCGGACAAGTTTCGGATTGCCCCTCGCTCTCCACTACAGGTTTCGTCGCCTCCAAACTGAACGACTCCTCGTTGCTAGCTCGTGCTGCTACTTCGATCGCGCGCACATTTAGCGAACTAACACAAGGACGGTACAATTTCGGTCGAACCTGAAATGAAGTTAAAGCTCGCAGCGCGGCGATTGCACTTTTGCGAGCTAATTCACAAATTTTATTATTTATTTAATTTTTCTACTATACGTATGTATACATACCTGCTCTTTTGTAGTGATAAAAACTAAATTTGGTAAATATGTTACAAATATGAAGATTCATTACCATTCATTACCACTAAAGTTGAATAAATAAGTAATAAGTATTGAATTAAAAATGCGTAAATTTGAAAATATGTATTGATTCACATAAAAAAGGAAACGGTAAAAATTGTAATTTCATCGGACAATCCCTTTTGTCTTAAAATATTAAAATCTTTAGCAAACTTTATTATAATTAAATTTCTTCAGTTTCTAATTTTACTATCAACAAAAACTCTTATTTTATACTTACCTACGTGATAACCTTACTAAATATACTTACTTGATTCGGCAATTAGAAGTACTTTAATCGAAAAAGAAACAATATACTTCAAAGAAACAGACTTTTATTAATAAAAATTAAAAATATTTAAAAATAATATTGCGGTTTGCTTAAATATAAATAATAGAAAAAAGTACTACGATAATATCGATAATATCCTAACTTTCCTATGTGGTTTAGGATTTGACGATCTGTAACTTCTTTTGTTGGTTATTAAATCCGATTCCCAATTTAAATTTCTAAAAACTTTTATCTTAATTAATAATTTCACAATTTGTTTTCGATGGTCGATACAAATAGGATTTTCACTTATCCAAGCTAACTGTTCTGTTATGTCATTTTCTATTTTCTGTGCAATGTTAAAATAAATACAAAATTATATTTAAAATAATACTATTCAGGTGGCCACAAATAAAACCATAAAATAAGTAAAATAGCTAATTGAATGTACTGTAATTTTCAATTAATCATATAGGTTTCTTATGGGCGCCATGTTTGATTGACATTTATGATGGATTTTTCTTGCTTCTGTTTTACATATTATACCACACTTGTTGGGCTGTAGATTTATTGCAAACTTTTATGTTATTGTTGTTGCAGTGTTTTAGAACTAAAATCAACATATTTTTTTTATTGAATGGAAATTAGGACAGTTTGGTTTCACTTGTGTGACGGTCAGGTCGAAAAAAGCGGGAGCAACACAATGTATTCAGGGTTCAGGCTAATGTTAGAAATGCTCTGAATTTAAAAACTCCATAAAAAGTAACAAGGAAAACTTGGTTTGAAATGATGTGACATACTCAAAAAACGTTGATTTCAGCTCCTATTCAATCTTTGTAATAACAAACAAAAAATGTAAGTAACATTCAGAACAACGTAACAACAAGTGTGATATATCATAATTTAATCTGACGAAAACACCACATAAAGTGTTACAATGCAACAAACATGCTGCCCTTAACAAAACCGAAAGTTGGCAATGGTGTCTCCATAATCTTTAAAGATAACTCAAGTACTGACACGATTAGATTTCTCGTGCCGGTTACAAACGTTCAATTTATTTTATTTTTATATTAGCTATTTTTTAGTAAAAACTATAAACAAACAACAAATTTTACCCTGCCGACGAAAAAAAATCACCCTGTATACACTGCTTTTTTTTTTTCAATAAAGGGCGAAGGGGCCCAGGAAGAACCCACCTCCACCCCGCTGCCTGGTATCGCCGTGAGGCATTCTGCAGTGCAGCGGCATCTTCCTTCCTTACCACAACAACAATTTGAATGTATACACTGCTATAAAATCTCTACTGTTCATTTTATCAAAACAAGACAAATGTAACTGCCTATTGATTTTAATACACCTGTAATTTCTCATTAAATTGCCCTGATATTATCAGAAATCAGGGTAGTTATGTTTAAAACCCTTTGTTTTAAAACACTGTTTTAAATATGTTTTAAAACAAATATTTTGTTTTAAACTATTTTGTTTTAAACAGCTTGTTTTAAGTGCTGTGTTTTAAGCTTATTTTAAACTACCGAAATTTGAACAGCATATTTCCTTATTTAATGAGAGCTGTATGTTGGTATTTAAGATTTGTATGCATAGATCACATTTTAAACAAATTTTATTCCTTATTTAAAAATTCCTTGCATGTGATTTAAAACATGTTTTTTGTGAAGTGTTTAATAACATTGTTTCGTAAAAAACATTATTCATTAAAAAAACATTACTTAAAAAAAAACATGTTTATTTTGTTAAAGGTTTTTATACCAACCCTGTCAGAAATAAGGGATTGAGACGTTCTGTTATTGCGAATTTCTTATGGTTTTAATCTTCATAATACAAGTAATCCTTTTTTTAAAAGATATATTTGAATTGACTAAATAATATTAGAATAACGAGTAATTAAAAATGTGTACCGCTTTCTATGGCACACAATAATGAATAAACTGCACTGAAACTTACGTATTTACAATGCAAAATCATATTATCAAGTAATGTGCTTACGCCTTATGTCTTTAAGAGCCACTGCAGCGCTTTTCCGCCAAGGGGCCCCCACAGCTTTTCTGCCCAGGGCCCCCCCACAGTCCTAAATCCGGCGCTGACCGTGGCCGATCGCAATTCGCCATCTCGATGTCAGGTCGATTCAGTATTTCAGGCAAAGCTATTCAGTTGTGCCTCTTATTAACTGATTACTCAATTATGTTAGGGACTTTTCCCTAATCCCCAAATTCCCTAAACCCATTAGTTCAAACTTATAAACATCAGATAAAAGTAAAAATAATGTCATAAAAAATAAAACTAATGCAATTCTTTCGGCGCGTTAAATATACAAACTGATTCATAACTCGAGGCGAAACTGAAAACGATAGATCTTGTGGAAACGGTGTTCAAATGTGAAATAACGGCCTTTCTCCAACGGCACTTGTTCCCGAGATTTCACACCAATAAATAAATAGTTTGTGACTGCGGCAAATTCAAAATTTGCAATATATCAGATTCAAATAGAAAAAAAAATCATAGGTGCTTCGGGATTTACCGCTTCCAAAAGAGAATCAATACCGACCACAAATTCAAACGCATTTGTTCAAAATATGTAGCGATAAAAGCCAAAGAAAATACCATTATAATCAGCATTATGGAAAATAAATACATTGCGAACAAAATAATTAAAAAATCTTGTTTGCTCAACATGATGCAAAGTTTTAATTAACTTACATTAAAATAAAACTAATTGCTTAATTAAGTGGTTCAAGTTGTTTCTCAGGCTTGCCGAGGATGAGCCCATTGTCGCATAAAAAGTCGATATTCCTATTCGCACTCAGCCTACAAAATACCTTATATTCATTCACTGCCAGTGTTTTTATTTCAGGTAAATAACCACACAAAAAAATAATGTGATAATAGTTCATTACAATTTACTTTGTACCAGTTATTGCTTACGTTTATGTTTCATAGTTCAATTCGATACGAACAAAGATATAATTTTGGCCTAGTTTTTACTTGAATACCCCTATATGCGCTGTTCAATAGAGCCGTAGCCGTGCTTCGTAACCTTCTCCCGCTCTCGGCGTCTACTCCGTACCGCAACCGGCTGTGCCGGGCGCATTAGGATCACACGACCTCTGTGCTCGGCGGTAACATTTTAAATGAGGTCCGAACGACGAACTTCGCAGGAGTACTGAGAATACGGCCGCTTGCAAGTCGCCATCTCGATCTCATGTCGATTCAGTCTTTCACGCAAAGGTATGCGGTTGCCCCTCTTTATTAACTTTGTTACTCAATGCCTACATTAATAATATTTTCCCTTCTTTGAATTTTACTATAGAATACGAAATCGACTATAAACTAAATTTTCTCGACATGACCATAGCCCGACACGACAATAACTTGGCATTTTAAATTTACAGAAAGCCAACTTCCGTTCTTACCATAATACCGTTTGATTCTTTTCATACTTTGTCACATCGTCTGGCCTCCCTCAGATTTTACATACGTAGAGCTCTCTCTTACCCTATTGATAACAGCGGTAGAATTGTGGAACTCAACTGGATTAACGACCTTGGTCTTCGAAACAACTTTCCTCAGAAACTTATCAACAGGGTTTTGCACAATGTTCTTGTCAAGCTTGATCCTCTTCACTGTAACGAAACACCACTTAATACTCCTAATTACAAACCTTTCACGCACATTAATAACGACTACAGGCTGCATAAACTACTTGCAAGGTATGGTGTAACACCAGCGTTTAAAACTAACACCCAACTCATGAGCATTTTGTCAAAGCAGCGTCTCTCATCTGATTCAATTTTGCAACATAGTGGTGTTTACTTAGTTAATTGCTTGGACTGTGACGCTATTTATATAGGTCAGACGGGAAGGAGACTGGAGAAACGTTTAAGAGAGCACAAATCTCACTCTAATTCTAATCTTTTCAAACATCGCTTACTTACGGGTCATAACATTGATTACAGTAACGTTAAGTTACTACATAAATGCAACAAGGGCTTTCGGATGGATTTACTCGAACAATATGAAATCCAGAAACACCTTTCCAATCCCCAATGCACACTAATTAATGATCAAAAAGAATTTTTCTATAAACCTCTATTTACCTTTGTCTAGTTTCTCCAGTCTTCTCTTGGCTGCGGTTTGCTCCGAATTTATCATTGTTGGTTGTTTATTGTGATGCATGTTGTTATATTTTAATTATGTTTGACTTAATGAGCACTTTTACATTTGTCTCGACTTGGCTTAGAGTATTTTTGGTTATATATTTGAATTTATATTTCCTGATCTGGGGATTTTTCGCCGTCATGTTTATATGCTTTGGAACTGATATCATGTGACCTCGACTTCCCTTCCTTCGCGTACGTTATCGGCTGCAGTTGTCATTGCGAGAGGCATATCTCAACACGTGTGATTTTTCCGACACTAGGAGGCTCTAATAACCCGTCGTCGCGTCTCTCTGAACTTGTTGTTCTCGCTGCGAATACCGAACTGATGAAGCCCGCCATTTACTCTGTACTTATGTTTTAAGAATATGACAGTGAGTATTTTACCTTTTTTGAGTTTTAATTTTGTTGTGTGTTTTGCTCATTGCGTCTGTTTTCCACTTTAGTTTTCGCCGATGATGCTTTAATTAGCGAAACCGGTCCGAAGCAAATAAATATAAATTATTGCAAAAAGAGGCTTTTCTTTTCTCCAATATCAATAACCTTTAACATTGTATATTATGGTTTGTTTACCACCGCACTGCACTCATCGCAAGCAGCCCATCGATGTCTCCTTTTATGCACCATTGAAAACTTACTTTAATCAATAAATATCCAAAAAACTGAAAGCACACGTGCTGTTACACAGTTTCAGATAGCCGACCTGTTCAACGAAGCATACGGTAAGGCAGCTACAGTGCAAAATGGTAGTTATGGATTGAAAAGTTCTGGAATTTGGCCTCTAAATCTAGAAATATTTCCCGCTTATATGTATGAACCTGCGGAGACTACAAACATACCACTGGAAAACATCTCCAATGAACAAGGTCATCAGCAAACAATCTCTGATCCGGTTCCCATAGCTGGACCATCTACACAGTAGCAGGACGATTCATTTTTGCTTCCTGTACAAAACGTTCTTCAGGTTGACAACTTATCTGAGGCTCCATCAGCAAACAACAACTTGTTAACACATTCAATTCAAAATAACTTATCTACTGCCAATAAAGAACATCCATCATACTCTCGCTGTCCCTATTGAGGAAATTTCTCCAGTCCCCAGGACGTTTTATAAGTGGATAAGGAAAACGTAAGCCAGACTCGGTAAACCTCATCAATTCTATTCCTAATATCATGCCAATTAAATATCTAAAAATGAGCCCAACCCTTCTCCAGAGAAAAGGAGACGTAAAGTTACAAAAGCGTTACCTGAAGAATGTAGTGAAGAAGAAAATTTGTCAAGTAACTTTCAAGATGATGAAGAGGACAGTCAAGTTGTCCATGCTGTTGTGTTTTTTAATATTAACACGTAGGTTTTTTAAAACTATAAAGATATATTTTCTGATAGATGATTACAAAATTATATACTTGTCGTCAACTAAACAAAGCTACGTTGCCGAAATATATTTATATTTTTTGAGTATTAAATTTACTATCTCAACATCCCCTTAAATTTATAAATCAATTATTTTCTAATTTTTTCAAACTTAACGCGTTCCAATGGTTTTGTAAATATATCACTAATATTATTTTCTGTATTACAAAACTATAATTTTTTTTTTGTATTTGAATGTTTCAGAAATAAAATGATAACAAACGTCAATATGCTGGCTTCTCTTATTCATTACCCCATTACTGATTAATCACAATGCACTTTTGTTATCTATATTAATTTGAGCCTGTATATCTTGTCCTGTTCTTCGATGAATCCCTTTTGATACAACAGTTCAATGTAGCATTCAGCAGCTGCAATATACTCGGCTTCTGTTGTTGACAACGCGATTATGAACTGCTTCCTTGCACTCCAGCTAACTGGACCGCCTTTGAGAATTTGCATAGTGCGCGTCACTGTATGCCACTAATTTAATATCGTTTAATAGCGTTTTTACCCGAACCGATGTGTTCAATTCGGAATTGACCGTTTGTGTTCAAATACTTTAGAATTCATTTTAAATTATTTACATCACGTTATATTTTACTGCAAAGCTTATGTCTGGCCGTGTCTTGTTAACTATGTATGTACAGAACTGCTTCTTGGTATTCACCGCTTTTCATTTTAGTTTTATCACTTCATTTAAAGTCACTAAGACTTAACGGAATCTTTGTTTCTTTGGAACCGTCCATTTTAAAGTTATTTACCACGTTATTTATATTGACCAACTGATGCAATATTAAGTGTTCATTTGTTTGTTTTGCTGTTTGTCCAAGAAAAGTTACTGGATTTTCCCATGTTTTCATTTTATATTGATCACCGATTTATTTTCTTACTAATTCAATTTTATTTTTGTCATCTGACACTACTCCATCGTCATATGTCATATGTAGTCCATTGTCTACATCAGGGGTGTCGCGATCGACATGTTGTCATAAGCGTAGCACATCCGCGAGCTATGGGTAGTTAAGCGATATATAGGTTCCAAACTATTTTTGTACTTACTTTTTAATCACTCATTAAGTTTTCGAGATTTACGCTCATAAAGAAAATACATTTCCAGGCCCAACTTTTTATATTTGTAGCTACGAGATCATTCCGTACAGCCGGTACCTAAAAAGTAAAAACGGTACCAACGGTACCTTGACTTTTCGACAATTTTTCAAGATAAATTTGTATAACTTAAAATACAATTTAATTTTTTTATCAATTGCAATGTATAAGCTATGGTACTATTTGTTCTTAAATACGAAAAAGTTGTTATAAAAAATACACAGTATGACTGATAATTTGATTTTAAGATTTCACTTTTGCGCCTCTTTTTGAGCCACAAAAATTTATCATGGAAGAATGATACAAGATTTTTAGACGATTTTTTGCTAATCTATCTATACTCCGCGGGAGTGCATCTCGTACTGAAACACGCTGTATATCTACCTACGTAAAAATATGAGTAATATTAACATATTTGATTGTGTTTGAACTGAAAGGATAGCAATTTGCTAATATCTTTATCTTGTTGAGTTGAAGGTCAGCTCTCACATAGTATTTTATTTAGTTTAGCCCTTTACTAACATTGTTTGAGCTGAAAGCTTGGCCTTTTGCTAATATTTATTTATTTTGTTGAGCTGAAAGGTTAACTCTGCGAATATCTGCTTATCTTGCTGAGCCGGAAGGTCAGCCATTTACTCCCGTGGTATCTGATCTTCTTGAGCTGAAAGGTTAGCCCTTTGCTAATATCAGAATGGTTTTGAGCTGAAAGGTTAGACCCTTGTTTACCTTATTGAGATAAACAGTTAGTTGATAATATTTGTTTATATTGTTGAGATAAAAGGTGATCCCTTTGCTAATATTTGTTGAGCTTGTTGCGAGCTGAATGATTAGACCTTTGCTAATATTTGTTTATCTTCATGACCAAGAAGGATTACAAACATTGCCAATATTTGTTTATTTTGTTGAGCTGAAAGGTTATAAGTTAGCTCACAAGATTATTTATTTTGTAGAGCTGAATGGTTGGTCCTTATGGCTAATGTTTGATTATGTTTGAGCTGAAAGCCCTTTGGAAATATTTGATTACGTTTTTGAGCTGACAGATGGTTAGGTCTTAGCAATTATTTGATTATGTTTTGAGCTAAAATGGAAGCATTTTAAACACAAAAGGACAAGGAATACATAATGGTAACTTGATTATTGGTACTAGCAATTATTTGATTATGTTTTGAGCTAAAATGGAAGCATTTTAAACACAAAAGGACAAGGAATACATAATGGTAACTTGATTATTGTTGAATGTGTAACACCTTTGAATTTCGGCAAATTATGAATTGTCGAACTGAAGTTTGAATGAGTTTCTGACATCACGTTTATAGTTGAGGATAGTGGTTTAGGAGACCAGCTTCAAGAGCAAAGCTATTGTCAGGATTGGCCGTGTTAGGAATTATTTTATTTGTTCTATTAATTCAGATATTGGGCCAGTGATGAAGATTATAAATACGCTTAGTTGTATATACCTGAGTATGTAGCTTGACTCACTTGTTACTGTTTACGTTTTTTGTTACAATGCGTTAACCAAAAAGCCGCTATCGGTCAACGGACAAGTCTGTGAGATCAGTCATTGCTCTATTCCCGTGTTGTCTGCTGTTTTTGTTGGATACATGATTCGAAAGTACCTATCTTTCATCTTTCATATTCGAAACAATAGACTCTTTTACTACTACGAAAAGATGACTAAACCCACCATCACACAATACGTCGATCGCAAGCGTATCGACCAAAATTGGCTTCGCGATCGACCGGTCGATCGCGATGGACTGGTTGGCCACCCCTGGTCTACATAAGGTACCGAGTATTAGGTAACCATCATTGTTTTTAAACACACATTGTTCTGATTTTAGCTGTCTTAAGCCAATTGAATTTAAAGTTGCAGTGGAAGTTATTCCATCTATTAAGTGCTTGACGTAAACTATATAAAGCTTTTTTCAACTTACATACTTTTTCTTCATCTGAATATCCTTGCGGTACTCTCATGAATATTTATTTATTCAGCTCACCATAGCTGTTTTTATGTCGAACTTGCTTATGAAGTTGTTATTTGCAGCTGCTATTGAAAAAATAATTCTTGTTGCACAGTAGGGTGGAGCGAAAAACACTTTTCTCGAAAACGCTATATGCGGAAAAGTGGTAACTAACTTAGATAAGAAACGGTGTAAAATTTGAATAAAATCGGACGTTTAGCGGTGCCCCCACCGTCTGAAAGATCGCACGATCATTACAGGCGGTGCAATTGGGGATTGTTACATGGTGGGCGGTGGCTAAATCACATACTTGGACTAGCCGCGAGACCAGTTTGCTAGTGACCGTTGTCAATATTGCGTTGTTCGTTATAACCTCAAAGCGGATTTGTGTTGTGAAAATAACACTCAATAATGCCTTTGACGAGAAAAAACAAAGAATGTCCTGTGTTTGGTGCACCTGTCCAATTCAAAGGTAATGTGCTACCAACTTACGCGGATGTAATGAGAAATTACTCTTGGATACGGTATGCGATACTGGATGCTTCCCCTAATAACGCAGAACCAACTTTAGCGAAGATTGCAAGTACACTAACTGCGGAACTAAAGGTACTATGGGCTAAAACTTCTATTCCAGTAGTGTCAGATAAACAAATTTTACATTTGATCAAACAGTGCCACGATAAAGTCCGAAAAATTAAGAAGCCCGTGAAATCCAGGCAAACTGAGACGCTTAAGCAAAAAAAAAATATTTCTTAATAGCGCAGAACATAAACTATTTGACATTTCGGCATGTAAGTGTTCCGACTATCTGTCTTATAGGTGCAAATCTAAAATACCCATTAGAGAACGAGATTTTATCGTGCACCAAAGAACTGACAGAAAGATGTTTATAAGCTCTGTAGATATCAAAACCACTAAGAAGCTTAAACGATCGCTATACAGGAAAGATTTAAGACTAAAAGTCTACCGGCTACTTCCACAGCAGAAATGATTTTGTTAGAAACCGATAGTAACAAAGATGACGCAACAGCACGAAATGGCCTCGAAGGTATTTCCTCTGTTTGTAGCTATCATGAACCTTTAACTCCTAATTCAAGACAAAAGAAACAACAACATTTTACCCAAATGCGCATTCAACTGCCAAGTTTGGCCCAAGCTTGCGATCGTACAGGCGTTTCTGATCGATCAGCTGCTATAATAGCAAGTGCGGTATTAGAAAACATTGGAGTTGTGACAGCGACAGACACAACCAAAATAATAGATCGAAATAAAATAAGAAGAGAACGAAAAAGAACTCGAGAAAGCACCCAAGAAGCACAGAATGAGAGTACAGTGCATGCTATATACCAGGGGTGGCCAACAAGTCGATCGCGAAGCCAATTTTGGTCGATCGCTCGCGATGTCTTGACAATGTGTGATGGTGGGTTTAGTCACCTTTACATAGTAGCAAATAAGCCTGACTACAACCCTATTAAAAACCCGGTTGTTAACTAATTGCCCAATATACTATTTTAACTGTGAAGAACCTTTGATTTTCTCCCTAAGTATATAACCCTATTGTTAGTAAATGTGGAAGATGAAAGATAGTTTCGAATCAAGATTCAAGTTTCGATCTCACAGAACTGTCCGTTTACCGATAGCAGTTTTTTCTTATCGCATTGTAACAAAAACCGTTAACAGTAAAAAGTGAGTGTAGTTACTCATGTATTTACAAATAAGCTTGTTTATAATCTTCTATCACTGGCCCAATATCTGAATTAATCCAACAAATAAAATAATTCCAAACACGGCCAATCCTGACTATAGCTTTGCTCTCAAAGCCAATCTCCAGAACTATTCTCCTCAATGATTAACTTGGTCTCAGTGAATCCTTCAAACTTCCATACGACAATTCATAATTTGCCGAAATTCAAAGGTGTTACTCATTCAACAATAATCAAGTAGCAAACATGTTGTTCTTTTTCTTTTGCGTTCAAAACGCTAAAATTTTTAACTCAAAACATAATCAAATAATTGCAAAAAGCAAACCACCCTTCAGCTCAGCTACATATATTAGCATGTTAAGCTATAACCTTTCAGCCCAACAAAATAAACAAATATTCGCAAGGGGTCATTCTTTCAGCTCATCAACATAAACAAATAAGCAAAGGACTAATCATTCAGTTTAATAAGATAAACAGATATTAGCAAAGGGCCGACCTTTCATCTCCAACAATATAAACAAATATTATCAAATTGGTAACTTTTCAACATGATAAATAAATATTAGCAAAGGGCTCATCTTTCATCTGAAAAATTAAACAAATATTATCAAAGGGATAACTATTCATCTCAAGAAGATAAACAAATATTACCAAACGGCTAACCTTTCAGCTCAAACCATTCAGATATTTGCAAAGGGTTAAATTTTGAGCTCAACAAAATAAATTACCTACCACGCCAGTAAAGGGCTGACACAAATATGTATTCCCAAAAAGCTAACCTTTCAGCTCAACAAAATAAATAAACTTTAGAACAGGGCTAACCTTTCAGCCAAACAAAATAAATTAACATTTGAGTAAAGAGCTGACCTTCAGCTCGACAAGATAAACAAATTTTCGCAAAGGAATGACGTTCACCTCAACAAGATAAAAATATTACCAAAGGGGTAACCTTTCAGCTCATACCCAATAAAATATGTTAATATTACTCGTAGATAAACAACGCAGGTAGATAAGCAAGTTGTTTCAGTACGAGATTAACTCCCACGATCTATTGATAGATTAACAAAAGTCTAAAAATTTTTAGAAAATACGTCTAAAAGTCTTCCATGTTAATTTTCCTGGGAAAAAAGGTGTCGCGAAATCTATGCATTTTTATAATGAACTCAGCAAATATGAAAAGTTGAGTCAGGCAATTTATTTTCTTTATGCCTTTATATCGAAAAATTAATAAGTGATATAAAAAATAAAAAGGAATAGTTTTTAACATATATTTTGCGTATCTACTACCCATAGCTCGCGGGAGTGCTACGTCTATGACAACATGTCGATCGCGGCACACTTTAAAGATAAAAGGTAGATCTTAACTAGATAAAAGTTGGCAACCCCTGCTATATACTTTGACGGCAGGAAAGATAAAACTTTAACTCAGTGCAAATTAGGATAAGAAATGCATAGGAAAACTATTGTTGAAGAGCATTAATGTATTGGTATCAGAGCTTGGCTCGAAATATTTTGGGCATATTAATGTAACATCAGGAACAGCGCAAGAAATTTCTAAAAATTTGTTATCATTCCTACATAGTGCTGACTATGAGTGAGTGCACGAGTACTGGCAATAAGTAGGACACCATGTCAACACAAGAAATTGTGATTACATCAGAAAATGAACATCTTCTGTACAAGGAATTGCAAAAGGAAATATCCGCAAGAAAGCAGATAGAAGCCAAATTTAAGAACTTAGAGGAACAACTCAAAAACCCTGCAAGAGAAATTTCTGGAGCAATCTAGTAAAACAGAACCGAGTACTCCGAATAATAAAGAGTATTATACAGATGAGGAAGAATTGGCCAGAGAAACAGAATGGGTAGTGAAAAAGGCAAGGAAAAGCAAAAAGCGCAAAATGCATGAATCACTAGTAGTCTCACCCCAGCCCACAAAGACAAATCAAAATAAAGAAACAAAAAAAGACAAAACGTTCTTGCCACCGCCTGTCATTGTGAGCCAAGTAACAAACTACGAGTCAATGCGAAATTCTTTAAACAATAAAGAATTCAAGTATAAAGGTACGCTAATGAATTCTGGCGATATAAAACTCAACGTAGAGAAAATTGATGAATACAGGAAACTTACCGAATTGCTAAATGAAAAAAAAGTAAACTGGTACACTTATGAAAACAAACAAACAAGACCAATTAAGGTCATGGTCAGGCGCCTACATCCAACCTGCAAAAATGAAGACATAGTAAAAGAACTAAAAGAAGGCGGCTATTCTATAATTGACGCCACGAATATACTAAAACGAAGCGATAAAATTCCACTACCGATGTTTATGCTTACGTTTAGTAACGAGGAAGATATTAAGAAAATCTATAATATTAAATCCATCTTAGGAATGAAGGTAGAAATAGAAGCGGTGAGAACGCCTAAACAGGTACCGCAATGCAAAAGATGTCAAGCTTTTGGGCACACCCACCAATTCTGCAATAAAGAACCCCGATGCGTTAAATGCGCGGGTAAACATTTTACGACAGAATGCAAGAAACCAAAAGAAGTACCACCAAAATGTTGGAACTGTGGAGATGCTCACCCTGCAAACTACAGAGGCTGTATGGTGGCAAAAGAAATACAACGAATCAGAGACCAGAAAGGGCTACCCAACTTACCAACCCAACCAAAAGTGGGTCAACAACAGCGTGCAAGTAACATCCCAAAATCAAACCAATTAAAAAAACAAATACAAGCACAACATATGCTCAAGCCACAGATTCCTCAAAAAAACACAAGCCATCAACCTCAGGTGACACAAAAAATTCTAGAAAGGATGGACAAAATCGAAGAGAGATATCTAAGCTAGAACAGTAAAAGACACACACATAAGATGACTAACGACTTGCAAATCGCAACTTGGAATGCCAACGGTATAGGAAACAGAAAATTGGAAATAGAATTATTTCTAAACACACATAAAATCGATATATGTCTTGTTTAAGAAACACACTCAACAAATCAGACATATCTAAAGCTGAAGGGATATCAGGTGTATGAAGTATGTCATCCGGATAACCAAGCTAGAGGAGGAAGTGCCGTAATAATAAAAAATAGCATAAATCACTATGAGGAGTGCCATCTCAAGAGCGCAAAAGTACAACTTACGGTCGTTGGTATAAAATCAACCAAACAGAATTTTACTGTGGGTGCGATATATTGCCCCCCAAGGTTTAATCTCAAAAAATCAGATTATAATCAATTCTTAGAACATCTCGGAGAAAGGTTTATACTGGGTGGTGATTATAACGCCAAACATACAGACTGGGGCTCCAGACTGATAACCACAAAAGGGAGAGAGCTGAGAAAAGCAATCCAAGAAAGAGGATGTCGATTCCCTTCCACAGGTAAGCCAACCTATTGGCCTACTGACCAGGACATAACCCCGGATCTTTTAGACTTCTTTATAACAAGAAAATTTTCACCAAACTTCATTGATATTGAGGAGAACTTTGATCTGGACTCTGATCACTCTGCAATACTAATGACTCTAAGCGAAAGCATAATCAAAAAGGAATGTACCCCAACCTTGACCAATAAAACTACAGACTGGGTAAGCTTTAAAATAGAGCTTGAAAACACTATACTGCTAAATATCCAGCTTAAAACCAAAGATCAGCTCGACGTAGAAGCCGAGAAATTCATCAACACCACCAAGAAAGCCGCTTGGAACAACACTAAAGAAATCACCCACAGAACTATTGGAAATAATTATCCTATGGAAATTAGAGAAATGGTCAAGCAAAAAAGACAAGCTAGAAGAAGATGGCAACAGTCACGAGATCCAGCTGACAAAACCATACTTAATAGTAAATCCCAACAACTTAAACGCGAAATTCAAAAACTAAAACAGGCATCATTGGAATCCTTCTTAAGGGGGGACCCTGGTTTATAAGACGAAAACTTTACATTTTTTTATTTCGTTATTTTACAGTTAAACTATTTAACATATTCCCGAAGTTTCAGAGCCCAAGTCTATGTATTTAAAAAGTTATAGAACAGATATTAATGGTTAACGACTGTGTGTGCTTCAGATAATAAGAAAAATAACGCTTGTCAGTCTGGATAAGTTATCCAGACTGACAAGCGTTATTTTTCTTATTATCTGGAGTTATAGAACATTTGGTGAGTCAACGCGCGGAAGTATTCAAGCGCGCAGCCGCAACGGGCTACGCGCTCTCCAGCGCGGTCTACAAAATCATGTATACTTGAATGACGCGCATGCCTATACTACTGTAGTTACATGTCCCAACAGGAACTGCATTTGTTTTGGTTGTGAGGCGTTTATAGTGCGATCGGTCAGTCTTGCCCCGATTTTCAAGGAGTAAAAAGTTTCGATACTACAATACTAGACATATTAGTTTTAAATATGTATCCAAAAGGCTCGAAAGGTTCTTCACGACGTTCTTCGAAACCTCCGAAAAGAAGATTTCACGGCAACCAATATTCAAAAACTAGTGATTCCTTAGACGAGAGCATCAGCGCGAAAAAATTAAGTACAGCGAGTACTGATAACATTATTGTGAACCCATTACATTGCTATAGAATCATAGAATTCTTGACGGTTTTTGGCGCGCTCGCGGAAATAGTCATTTGTAAAGTGTGTAAACAAACAGTGAAATTCGAAGAGTGCGGACAAAGAGGCTTAGGTTTTAAAATTGTAGTTTCGTGTAACTGCGGACACAAAGAAATTATGTCAGGACCAATGATTAATAATGGCTACGAGATAAATCGGCGGATTGTGTTTACTATGAGATTACTTGGCATTGGGCGAGAAGGCATAAACATTTTTTGCGGTTTGATGGACATCTGCCAAGGCATATCAATCTCAACATACGATTTGATTGTCAGACATATACATACAGCGGCGTCTTCAATGTTTGAAACTATTACAAAGAAAGCTGTTGAAGAAGAAAAAGAACTAAATGTACAACAGGGAAGATCTTCAACAGATTTAAAAGTATCTGGAGATGGTACATGGAAAAAGCGAGGCTTTTCTTCTTTATACGGCATAGCAGCGCTAATCGGCTATTATAGTGGAAAAGTTGTAGATCTCGTGGTAAAAAGCTCCTACTGTCAAGCCTGTGTATTCTGGAGTAAAAAAAAGAATACTGATGAGTACGTCGAATGGTACGAGCAGCATGAAGAGATGTGCTCTCCAAATCATGAGGGTTCCGCCGGGAAAATGGAGGTAGACGCGATCAACGAAATGTTTTTGTCGTCTGAGGAGAAATTCGGTGTAAGATATGTGGACTATATTGGAGATGGCGACTCTAAAACTTATAAGTCAATTTTGACTTTGAATCCGTATGGCGAAGATTGCGTTGTAAGAAAAAGTGAGTGCCTCGGACACGTACAGAAGCGGATGGGGACGCGGCTTCGGAATATTAAAAAAAAGGAAAAGCTTGGTGGCAAGGGGAGATTGACCGATCTTGTCATAAAAAAATTAACCACTTACTACGGCTTAGCTATTAGGCGAAATGTAGATTCTGTAGGTGATATGAAGAAAAGCATAATGGCAACACTCTACCAATATAGCTCGACCGATGAAAAGCCGAACCATGGAAATTGTCCTGCGGGCGCCGACAGACAGTTGGTGCGAGTGGCGTAAATGTGAAGCCGCCGGTCGACTCGTAAACTATAAACATCCTGCCCCAGTTATAAATCCTGATATGGAGAAACACCTTGCGTCCATCTATGAAGATCTCTCCAATGAAGATTTGTTGACTAGGTGTTTAGGTGGGCACACACAAAATTCCAACGAATCCTTCAATTCAACTGTGTGGAGAATCGCCCCCAAACATCTCAATTCGGGCTTTAAAATTGTTCAAATCGCGGCATATTTGGCTAATGGCATCTATAATGAAGGCTACACTGCTATTTTATTAACAATGCAGTTATTAGAACTCAAAATCGGCCAGCAGTGCAAAATATTTGCTGATAATTACGATGCGCATAGAGTTACGCGAGGCGAGCGGCGCCGAACCAGCACGACCAAGGAGGCTCGCACAGCTCGTAGACAGGAGCAAATGCAGCAAAACGAATTTTACGAAGAAGCAGAAGGCTTGCAGTATGGCCCTGGAATAGCCGATTAGGAACAAATTGCGGTAAGTTAATAAAAATGTACATATTTTGTACAACAAACTTTAAACGTGTATATCTCCAGATATTATTTTTGCACTTCCTGAAAATTAGCGGGAAATATAGAGAAAAAACTAATTGATTAATCAATTTGATTTAAAGTGCGTTAGCTAGAGAATAACAAACCATTCTATGCGAACCTCAAAAATTGGTAAAAATATGTATTAAAATAACTGTTATTGCATAGAAACGGAGGATATTTTTTTTATCAGAAATGGGCTGTTTTTTATTCAGTGCTATATTTTTTGTATTTTACGGTTTTTTAACCATGTTATTGGTTCAAATAGAATAAAAATTTATGAAAATTAATAATCTTTTTGATTTTCTAGTTTCAGATGAAAGGTGCGGCCTATATTTTTCCCGCCGAATGGCAACCCTGTTTGCGAAGCGCTCTGATTAGAGATAGAAAACGGCGCCATTTTGCAATTATTGTACAGTTTAAATTTTTTGTTTACATCTTTAAATATGTAGTTATATATTATAATAGATTTAGGCACTTTTATTGTAGTATTGTCTATTAAAAACTAATCATAAAAATGTCATTATTTTAGCCTCCTAAACCAGGCCCCCCCCTTAACCAAATTGACTCCCGATAAAGAAACAGATTACTCGCTGTGGAAAGCAGTGAGGAAATACAAGAGGCCAGTGGCCCATGTCCCACCTATAAGACGAAGAGACGGTACCTGGGCAAGAGACAATAAACAGAAGGCTGAAGTTTTTGCAGAACATCTAACAGAAATTTTCCAGCCTCACAACATCGAATCAGAGTCAATCACGAATGAAGATATAACCTATGATGAAGAAGCCATACAGCTAGTTACTCCAAAGGAAGTTGCCAGAGAAATCAATACAAACCTGAATCCAAAGAAGGCACCTGGATATGATCTTATCACAGAAGTTCTTAAGCAATTACCTAAGAAAGGTATTGTTATGCTGACGTACCTAATAAATGCATCGTTCAGATTAAAATACGTCCCACATGTCTGGAAAGTAGCAGAAGTTATCATGATACCAAAACTAGGCAAACCACCGACCGAGGCCAAATCATATCGCCCAATATCACTGTTACCAATGATATCGAAGCTCTTTGAAAAGTTGCTTCTAAAGAGAATGAAACCTATCATTGAGAGAAAAGAACTAATTCCTAATCACCAATTTGGTTTTAGAGAGAAGCAGTCCACTATAGATCAAGTCCATAGAATAACAGATATCATAGAGAAAGCATTAGAAGAAAAGCTTATTTGCTCAACAATCTTTCTTGATGTGACACAAGCTTTAGATAAGGTTTGGCACGAAGGATTGATACACAAACTAAAGAGTATGCTACCTTTACAATACGTCGAGCTGCTAACATCTTATATATCTGATAGACTATTCAGAATAAGACAGATCGATGAATACTCGGAACTAAAAGAAGTCAAAGCTGGAGTACCCCAGGGTAGTGTATTGGGACCAATTCTCTATCTACTATATACAAGCGACCTTCCACAGATGGAAAATGTAACAGTCGCCACATTCGCAGATGGCACGGCTCTAATGGCAGTGGGGTCAACTATTGGTGAATCTACCAGGAATCTTCAACAGGCTAGTAATAAAATATATAAATGGACCAAAAAATGGAAGACCAAGCTCAACGAACTGAAATCTGTCCACATTAACTTTACAAACAAAAGAATCGAGGACATACCTCATGTCAAGATTAACGAAGCCATAGTTCCATATGCGAACACTGCAAAGTATTTGGGTATGACACTGGATACAAAACTTAGGTGGAAAGAACATGTTAAGAAGAAAAGAGTAGAGCTTGGCCTCAAATACAGAGAACTGTACTGGCTTCTGGGAAGAAACTCTCAGTTGTCAGTACAGAACAAACTACAAGTTTACAACCAAGTACTAAAACCGATTTAGTTATACGGCATCCAGCTTTGGGGCTGCGCAAAAAGCTCCAATATACAAGGAATCCAGATTTTCCAAAATAAAGTACTAAGGAATATGGTTAACGCTCCTTGGTACATACGGAATACTGACCTGCACCTTGGTGTCCCACAAGTCATCCAAGAGATAAAAAGATTCGCCACTAAGCATGAATCTCGCCTAAGCCATCACGTCAACGTAGAGGCCCTGCAGCTACTGGACAACCAGAATCTAGTGAGAAGACTAAAAAGAACTAAACCCTTCTAACTAGTGAATCAGTGAAATGTGCAAAAAGCAGAGCACAGTGAGTGAAGTGTTAGTGCTTCTTGTTTGGGACAAAGTAAATATAGGGACATCAGTGGATAGCCTATTAGAGACAAGTACCTAGTTTTAAGAATTCAGAGTTAAATTGATGGTTAATCTTTTAGATTATTATTATTATTATTATTATTAGTTTCAATATGTTAAGCATCCTTTGCTTATTAATAAAAAAAAAATTCCTACAACAACACATGGATTTGACCGAGTTAGTTGCCTTGGGAAGTGATGAAACCGCAGTTAACACCGGAATACATAACGGCATTATTCGCAGAATTGAAGTACAAATCGGGAAACCATTGCAATGGATAATATGTATGATGTATGCAAACGAATTGCCGTTGCGTCACTTAATAAAACATTTAGATGGAGAAACGAGTGGACCGTCGCAGTTTTCCGGTGATATCTGCCAAGGCTTACAGTCTTGTGAACAACTTACTATAACAGACTTCCATCCAATTGCAACAGAACTCCCACAACTGGATAAAAAGACTAAGTACGGACCAAAAATATCTATTTGAGATAAGCTTAGCCATCTCAGAAGAATAAATTAAACAATAAACTTTTGACTGTCGATCATAGCGCATTTAGACATAACAGCATCGGAATCCAAGGTGTTTGCCGTGCCGAGGGATGGATGGCCGCACGTTACGCGGTCGAGAACGGCTCCAGACCCCATGTGGCAGGGCCGTGAAATTCAAGTAACGGTCCGGTGGTGACTGCCGCATGGGAGTTTTCTCCTCTCACCACGCCCCCTGCCAGCTAGGAAAAAAATGGGGGGAATGGTAGGCCCCTTATAGCCTCCACAAACATTAATGGCCAAAAAGAGCCCAGCCTCGGACAGCCACGTCGGCGATGATAGTCGGCGTGGCGGCAGGGGGGGATCGCGGTCGACCCCCCTGCGACGGACAGACCCACAGAACGACTCCACGCAAACTACCACGGACCACCAAAACACAACGCCACATGAAGCCCCACCGCGGGACCCATTCATGGGAAGCTCCAAGATGGCAAGATCCCCACCCGCACACACGACCGAGGGGCTAAGGCAGACTGCAGGTGGATGGGCTGATTCTCCCATCTCCAAAGGCAAGACCAGACCAACGAGCGAGAGCTCCAACGATGACGAGGAGGAAATGGACGCCTTAAATTCAACGATCGTCGACCGGCAGGCAACCACGCCACCCAAAAAAGAAAGGGGCATCGTCGACCTGATCACGCCAGGGACCACGGAGCTCCCGGACGCAAGCTCCCCTGGCTTAGAGGGAGCCACCCCGAAGAGATTCCGGACTTGCTCTGGACAGTATCTTCAGAAACGCACTACAAACCACCCCCAAGAAGGAGGTAAAAGAAAGAAAACGCGAATATACAGACGACAGCACGAGTGGTAGCGACGAAGAAAGCAAGCGAGAGACGCAAGGAGGTCCAGCGAGAGAGAAGCCAAGGCTCGTAAAGGAGGCAATCCAGAAGATGATTGACCTAGTAAAGACGATCAGAGCACACCAGGAGCAGAACACCAAACGAGAGATCAAAACTGCTGTCCAGATGATGGAGCGAGAGGCAGAGATGCTCGAGAGAGAAGACATCCAAGAGTGGCTGAAACAGCAGATGGAAGGACAGAAGAAGGAAAAACCAAGAAGGAAACTAGAAACAAGAGAGATGTCGACACAGACAGAGAGAAGAAGAGAGGAAAGCGAGCAGAGAGAGGAGAGTAAGGGAAATGATCCGGAATATAAAAGACTTTGAGAGCTGGAAGCGCGCGGAGGGCGAAGACTGGAGAGACGAAGACTTTTCTTACACTGAAATAAGAGAAGGTAATCCGATCCACCAACAAATAAACACCAAAGTAGTCATGGTTGAGGCGGACGACGAAAAAATGGAGAAAGGTATACAAAACCACTTTAAGAGGACACACCCACTGCTAGAAACGTTAACCGACGAATACGAGGTAATAGAAATGACCACAAAAACAAAAATCAGAGGCCAGGAAACCGAGAAACGAGACCGGATAATAAAGATAACAATGACGGGGACGGAAGAGGAGCAGTGGAAGAGACTGGAGAGGCTGGCGGACGATAACATCGCCGAGACCCAAATAGCCATGCACCATCTCCGAGGCATGAATCTCACGACTCAAAGAAAAATGATAGAAGCCGTCTTCGGCAAAAGAGCAATCAAGGCGATAATTTATACAACCAAACAAAAAATACAGGAGGTTGAAGACCAAAGACAAGGTAGACGAGACCAGAGACGTACCTATGCGATAGTGGTCGAGAACAGAGCCAAAAAATACGAAGACGTCGTAAAAGACATAACACAGTCGATGAGAGGAAAACCTGAAATACAGCACATCGAAGGTATACGGAGAACAAGAGACGGTAGAGTTCTGATTACAACGCAGAGGAATAAAGAAGCCGTAGAGGAAATACAGAAAACCCTCAGAGGAAATCCGGACCAAAAGGTCAGAGGCCTGGGGGACAACCGGCAGATGAGAACCAAGGCAGTAGTAATTAAAGGTATGGCGGCAGCAACCGAAACAGAAGAAATCGATGAGGCCATAGAGAAAACAACCAAGGAAACGACGTTAACCCTTGAGAAAAGTCAGCTCAGACCGTACGCAGGCAGTATGCTCGCGGTGACGGTCACAATGCCAGACCAGCAAGCAGACAAGCTCATCAAGGAAAAGAAAATCCGGATAGGCCTGGCGATATGCACAGTGGAAGAGAAAAAGCGGATCATAAGATGCCATAGGTGTTGGGCACCGGCCCACATTGCCAAGGAATGCGAGGGCAAAGACAAGTCGAAGATGTGTTTCAACTGCGGAAGAGAAGACCACCAAGCAAAAAGTTTCAAGAACGCACCCCACTGTCCCGATTGCAACCAGGAAGGGCACAGAGCCGGGACACCGATCTGCCCAAAGGTTGCCCAGGAGATGAAGAGACAGAGAGAGAGTCGCAGAAACAAAAAAAGCACGACGCGAGTTAGAAAGTCAGAAAAACCAGAGGAAAGAGAACGAGAGCAACGGCCGCAAGAACGAGTAGAGACAGGGGAGAGTAGCCTGGAAAGCGGCGGAGAGGATGTGGATCGCGGATTCACCCTGGTGACACCCAGAAGGTCGAGGGGGGCGAAAGGGAGTATGAGCCCAGACACCCCTCCCCAGTCCCAAAGCACCAATGTCTGACCACGTCAACATTATGCAGTTAAACTGCAACCGAAGCTGGGTGGTGCACGACCTCCTGGAAGCAACCGCCCAGCAGAACAGAGCGGATATCATATTGGGACAGGAACCAAATATAAGAAGAGCCAAAAACCTTAGAACAGATGACAAGAGCGATTCCTTCATCCAGATTCTAAAAAACACCATTCGACCAACGGAATGGATGACGGGGAGCGGTTTCCTCGGTGTCAACCTCGGTTGGGCAACAATATGGTCGGTCTACTTCCCCCCAAGCGGCCAACTACCGGACTTTGAACTACTGCTGGATGAAATCGAAAAGATAATAAGGAAGACTGGACTACCGGCGGTCGTTTGCGGAGATTTCAATGCCCGAACGATGATGGCAGCGGACACAACACACAACCAAAGAGGTACCGTACTAGAGGAATGGGTGACAAAGAACAGAATGGTCTTGGCAAACGTCCCAGGAATACCCACATATAGATGCGACCGAGGGTCCTCGGTGATCGATCTAACGCTAGCGAGTGAGAGAATAAGCGCCGGCATACGCAACTGGCAGGTTAGAGACGAGGATGAGATGCTGAGTGACCATCTATTGATATCGTTCAGCGTGGGCGACGATCGAGACCTGCAACAGATATTAACTCCAACCGAAAATAAAGGGTGGCGGTTCCCCGACACGAAGACGAGACACCTGCAGGACGAATTCCGACGCCTTGCAACTACCGATGACGTATCCCCGGAAGCCCTACAGCACAGAATCATCAGGGCATGCGATCGATCACTCAAGAGGAGGGGATCACCACGCTACCCACCGAAATATTGGTGGACACAAGACATCGCAGAGGCCAGGCAACGCTGCGTAGAAAGCAGAAGAGCATTACAGAGAGGCAGGAGAAGCAGGTTACCGGAAGACGTCCTGGAGGACTACAAATCAGAACACCGCCTGAGAAGGAAACATTTGACGACAATTATTAAGAGGACAAAAGAAGTCAAATGGAAGGAACTGTGCGAGGATCTGGAGAGAGATGTATGGGGCACGGCCTACCAAGTCCTCACGAAGAGGATGGGCGCTAGGAATGTGGGACAACTAGACGACAAGACCGTCCAAGAACAGTTCGAGAAATTGTTTCCCCTCGCTCCCGCGGAGAGCCCATCGCGGGTGCCGCCGGGACACAACGAAAATGAGTACGACCCCTTCACCGGTACGGAACTTCTCGCCGCGCTGGCGGGACTTAAACCTCGACGAGCACCTGGGGTGGACGGAATCACCAACGAGATCCTAAGAGCATGTGCAGAGACGGACCCAGACGCCTTCCTCAGAGTATACAACGATTGCCTGAAAACGGGGATATTTCCGAGGATATGGAAACTAGCCAGACTCGCCCTCGTCGAGAAACCGAGGAAACCGAATCAGCCGCAGTCGTACCGACCACTGTGTATGCTTAGTGTAGTGGGAAAGCTCCTCGAGCGACTGCTGAACAACCGCCTAACCCAGGACATGGAATTAAACGCCACCATCAGTGAATCACAGTACGCATACAGGAAGGGGAGAGGAACCGTCGACGCTATCATGACGGTGGTGAACCAGGTCAGGGAGAGGAAGAAAATTCCGACGACACACCGGGGCTTTATCGTCATGGTCCTGATCGACATAAAAAACGCCTTTAATTCGGCACCTTGGCCTGAGGTGAGAAGCGCTCTACATGAGTCCGGGACACCCCCCGAAATCGAGCGAATGCTAGGAGACTACCTGGCAGATAGGACGGTGATGCTCCCCAACGGCGAACGACGGGCGATGACCTGCGGAGTCCCGCAAGGATCTGTAATAGGGGGCACCCTTTGGAACCTGTATTATGATCGAGTGCTAAAACTACGACAAGAGCGGGGCGTCAGAACTGTTGGATACGCGGACGATATCGCCGTAATAATAGAAGGAAGATCCAGAGAACAGATCAAGGACATGGCAGAACACGCAGTCGCTAGAATAACGACCTGCCTTCGCGGAATGGGCCTGCAGATCGAGGAACCGAAGACGGAGATCGTAATACTGGAGGGACGAAGGAAACTACCGCACGTTGCAATCAAAGTCGGACACACGGAAGTCACCAGCACAAAATCCGCAAAGTATTTGGGCGTCCACTTAGATAAAGATCTCCGAATGACGGAGCATGTCAAGAGAGCCGTGGAAAAGGCCACAAGAATCCAAAACAACATCCCAGGCAAAAAGACGGGTTCTGGCCACCGTCGTCCAGTCGGTCATTTTGTACGGAGCCCCAGCCTGGGAACCGGCCACCAGGCACAAGAGGTACGTGACGATGCTGAGGTCCGTCGAAAGAAAGTGCGCAATATCCATCACCTGCGCATACCGAACGGTATCAACAGAAGCGGTGGGCGTGCTTGCAGGGTACCCACCGTACGACCTGCTGGTCTGGGAGAGATCAAGAAACTGGGAGCACAAAAACGACAACAGCGACGACGTCCACCGGGAGATGATCACCAGATGGCAGGAGAGATGGGAGCGATACGACGGCTGGGCGAGAACGTTTATCAAGGATGTCGCGGCCTGGAGGGAAAGGGGGCCACAAACAGATTATTACGCCACACAGGCGATCACCGGCCACGGTTGCTTCGGAGCCTACCTCAAAAAGATAAAGAAGCTGGAAAACGACGAGTGCTGGTTTGGTTGCGGAGTTCCGGATACCCCCGAGCACACAATCTTCCAGTGCGAGAGGTTCCAAGAGCTCAAGAGAAAGGCCGAGCTCCAAATCGACGCGCCCATCACAGTCGAGAGAGTAGCGAATACCCTCGTGGAGAACAATACCAAGGCGAACATCCTGATGGACTACCTGCGAGCCACGATGAGGATAAAGGAGAGTGAAGAGAGGAGAAGAAAACAACTGGACGAGGAGGGGGGCCCAACAGGATGATGTAAGTTGGACCCCCCTCGGCCGACCATAATCCCCGACGAGAGGAGGAGGACACCCATGAGGACACAGGAGGGAGTTTGAAGAACCAACCAACCAAGGAAGAAGACGGAAGGATGAAGAAGGGCGGAGAGAGTCACGGCAACACTTTTCCCTGAGACACGACTGCGGGAGAAGGAAGACGAATAGAGAGAGAAGCGGAAGACCTTATCGCTGCGATGGCCGAGCAGAAATGCGGAAGCGGGTCCCGACCATCCTAACAGAATAGCGAGGGATGATGAGGAGAGGTTTTTAGTGGGTACACGTTTAAGGAGCCCCACACTACCACCGTGCCTGAACAGCCGGTGGTGTGCGTAAAGCATTTCCGTCTCCTCCCGAAAAAAAAAAAAAAAAAAAAAAAAAAAAAAAAAAAGCCATCTCTGAAGGTAGTGTATCAGAAAGCTTAGCCAACAGACAACCTGAAAAATGGCGCACTCTAGATGGCTAACAACTGCAAATAGAGTTTTGTGGTTATATGTAGGTACTCCGGAACCATCTGATAATTTAAAAATCCTGACAGAATATATACTAAAAGTTTATGTACCCACATGGTTTAATATTAAAGTTAAATCTGAAATGAAGTACGGGCCGATTCACTTGTATGATATGATACGCCGATCTCGGTATATGCCACTCCATTTGAGGAAGATAGTTGACAATACTATTCAAGTTAATGGATATTTCGCACATCCTGAGAATATTCTAGTGGCAATGCTGGGCGATGAAAGGATGCACATTAGACAGCTGGCGGTAAAACAAATTTTCAATTTTCAAGGACCGATAATGTTGCTGGAGTACGAAAATTTCAAATACCAAAAATAGTAATAGTAATTTTCAAGCAAGTGATTACACTGAATTAGTAAACTGGCAAACACTAACTGCTTCAGAGCCACCTATTATAAAGAAAATCGGGACGGATCATCTAAAAGAAATAATAGGTAATGACCATAAACAAATTGAAATTTTAAATGTTCCTTGTCATTCCCAAGCACTAGAGCGGTGTGTAAAGTTGGTGACAGAAGCTTCATCGTCTGTTTGTGGGCCCGATGCCCGAGATGGATTTATAAGGTGTCGTATGGTTTCTAGGCAACTTTTGCCAAAATTTGACAGAAAATCTGATTTTACGAACAGGGTGGGAGGGTGGAACTCGACATGCAGCCACCTCCTCGTGGTGAGTTCTGGGAAGTTTTGGATAAAAACGAGCGAAGAGCTGCATAAAATGTACGCAAACAAAATTTTTAATATTTATGGCCTTGGGGGCACCAGAAGATGAAACCTTTTAGAACTCAATTTTTGCAGGTTTAGAATAATACCTTTGGATGGCCCGCTATTTCCTCTACATCTTGGAATTGCAAAGAACCAAATATGCTATTGGACCACAGGAATACGATGCGACCTATGGCCGCTAGTCGACCAAATCAACCGGCTTAACATACATTTTGAACATCTACAAACCGCTATAATAATAATAATAATAATCCACGCCTTAACATCCCCCAACAGCTTTCGCCACTACGGGGGCATCGGCAGAAGATATGCCTGATAACGAGCATAGGCAGGATCTACAAACCCTCTTCATAGAGCTTCGTAATCTACTGGAACAACTTATTTATGAAAGAGATCAATTAATACCAACTGTTAGAAGAATTCGTGGAGCTTTTAACTTTATTGGCTCAATTATCAAGGCTGTTCAGGAAACCTTGACGCAGATGACGCAGTAAGCTATGACCAACTGATACAGGATTTAACAGAAAATCAAAAAGAACGGACAAAAAATTTACAAACATAAATACATTTGCCACGAGGAACTTTAAAAAGTTACGAAAACAACCTTCAAATACTTGAAAAAAATTAAAATGAAACACCCCGCAGTTAGCACGAAATTATCATTTATTTGGAATGGAATGAACAAGAAAAAATTCAATATCAAACTTATCTGAGAGCGCACACATCACTAATTGTTACAATAAATATCGCGCTAACCATCACTAGTCGGTTATTAATTGCCGAGACGTTTTCGAAACTAGATACCAGCCATCCGGCAATCATCTCTGCAGATGAAAAGCCAATGAATTGGAATATATTCAAACATCTGTAACAAATCAATATATTGTCCTACCACCAAAAAGCGAAAAATTATACAGTTTGGAGAAAGTAATGACAGTCAAAGCCTACGTAAAATATTATTCTGCTCACATTCCTGTTAGAAATTCCTTGAACCGAACCAACAATTTATCAATACCATAAATTAATTCCGTTACCTGTTAAAAAAACTTCCAATTACCTTGTCCTAAACCTGCCTCAATCTTACCTGGCAGAAAATAGAGATAAACCCGGGAGAGATGGCGCAGCGGGTAAGACGGCGTTAAATAGTTCGGATGTTTGGTACATAGGTGGCAGAACGAACGCATCAAGTCATTCGGTTCAAGATTCGGATATGACCAGTTGCCCACAGTTGCCTATGTACCACTATGCACAGAGTGACGTGCGTTGTCAAATATTATTTAAGGTAATTCAATGAGCAATATATTTTTCTGCATGCTAATAACTTTCCCGGGCTTATTTTGTAGTTTTCACTGTATAAAGTTATGTTTGAAACATAATACTTACCTACAATTTTTGACGTGCATGCAACCAGACAAAAAAAAAGAATGCTTCATCTCACCCATGTGAGTTGGGTTAGTTGGCGCAAGCCATCTCTCCCGCCATTGTTTTTTTTTAATTTATATTTTTTTTTTATAAATTGTGTAGATGCCAACTGAATATAAGCGCAAAAGAAGCTGCTCTAGAACTTTGTGGACTGAAGAACAATTGATTTCGGCAATACAAGATATAAGAAATGGAAATATTGGAGTTAATGAAGCGTCTAGACAATTTGGAGTGCCCTGCACTACGCTAAGAAAAAGACTGCAGGATGCACTGAAAAAAAGTTTAGGACCATCATAATTACTTGGAAAAGATAATGAAAGGAAAATAGTTGCACATGTAAAAAAATGCAAAAAAGAGGTTTTGCCCCACGAGAACTATTGTGTGTGGCATGGCTTACCAATTAGCTGCACAATTAGGAATCAAGCATACATTTAACAACAGAAGAGAAAGGGCCGGTTCTGATTGGCTAAAATCATTCTTAAAACATAATCCAGATTTGTTCGTCAGGAAATCAGAGGGAGTATCACTTGCTCGGGCACGCGGCATGAACAAAAATATGTTAGTGAATATTTTAAGTTATTGGAAGCAGCTCTAGAAAAATTCAACCTCTTCGATAAGCCCGCAATTTTATACAACATGGATGAAACCGGTTTGCAACTCAATAACAGGCCCGAGCACGTTATTGCCGAGAAGGGCTAAAAAAATATAGCTGCAGGGAGCTCAGGCGAAAAAGGGGAAACTAGTACGGTGATATCGTGCTGTGATGCGGAGGGTACATTTATACCACATGCAGATTTAAAGGCAAAAAGAAGAAGAATGAATACGAAGATGGAATGCCTCCTGGATCCTTGTTTATGTCACCAAAGTCCGCGTATAAATGCTACAATTTTTCTGCAATGGTAGCAAATACATTTTTTTCTTCGCAAACCTTGTGGTTTAAAATAAGGACTACTGGACCTTGTGGTCCAGTAGTTCTTATTTTAAACGGGCATGCCTCCTACTATAGTTCCGTAGAAGTATTAGAGTATGCAGAAGCTAATGATATTATACTCCTCTGCCTTCCCAGTCATAAGACTCAGTTTTTACAGCAAGTTGATGGTGCATTTTTTAAATCTTTAAATAGCTACTATTATGCAGCCTGTATTCTTTTCTACGAGCCCATCCAACAAGAGCTATTAACAGACTGCAATTTGGCAAATTGTTAGCAGAAACATGGACAAATTCTGCAACACTCGATAATGCAACATTCGCTTGGATGAACCCTGAAGGCAACATAGTAAATCTGGAAAATGACTTAAATCAAGAGAATTAAGTTAACAATAATGCAACAGAATAATCAAGAAATGAGGAACCTCCAAATATAAATGAGAAACAAAAACCCGGGAAATTGTTAAGCATCATCTGTCCGGTTCCTAGTATTTCAAAAGTTGATGCTGTTCGAAAATGCAGTCGACAACTAGCTGAAATACTAACATCCCCTGAAAATTTTACAAAAAGAAGAGAACTAGCAGCAAAGAAAGCTACATTATTGGCCATAAACGAAAATAAGAAACAAAATTTGCCAGTTAAAATAACAAAAAACAACAAAGTAGAAGAGATACCGATTCGTCGTATAGTGACATTGAAGTTACTTTACAAAAAGATTCAGACAGCGGCACTGCTGACGAAAATGTCTGCGTTGGTTGCGGCGAGAATTACAAACACACCACAAGCAACGAAAATTGGAAATTGGCAAATTGCCGCCGATGGCTCCACGAGGGTTGTTCAACATTCGCAAAACGTTTGCCTTCCGTGTGGAAAGAAAAAAAAATCATAAAATAAAATTTATTCTTTTGCGCCATCTCCCCATGCTGTTAGGGTGGGATGGTTTTTTTAAGAATTAAAATTTTTGTTTGTTGGTAAAATGAAATAAATATACTTATTTCTTGCCGTTACGTGTTCTATTTGGTTCCATGGAAGTAGTAGTATAGCTAGCGGGATCCTGGGACAAAAATGACCTTGAGTTGAACACAACTCGGCCATGCCGCAAAACCCCGCCCTGAGCCTCTCTGACGTCACTTGACCTTGATAGCCTTATCGTACCTTTGATCTCTTATCTTGTTGACGTCTGTGTGTGGTTGTTAATCGACCTTTGAGCTTGTTCGTTATCTTATTGACGTCTGCGTGTGCTATTGTTATGCGCGCGACCTTATCTTGTTGACGTGCGGGTTGTAATCGGACAAGTCTGGACTTGCTGGCGCCGCAGATGACATCACACACGGCCAGTTTTAGCGGGAGATTTGAAATAACGTAAAAAAATAGGCGTGCGGTGGGATTCGAACCGGATACCTATAGATTACAAAGCAATCGACTGACAGTGCTCGACCACTCGCCTATTTACGTGAAGGAGCGCTTGTTTGTGATTAGTATAAAGACGCGGCAGAGCGCTTCAAGGTCAAATAGAAAAAGAAATGTACGAGCAAACTCCACAAGCCTAAGCTGGACTAAACTATTTCTAATGTCTCACTTTCTCTCCGAGATAAATAAAACGCCTAATATTCTTTTTAAAACATGTATTTTAGTGTTTTTTAATTGACATAACATAAGCTATTTATTATTATTATTGAGGTTGTGAATTACTTTTATTTTTACTTAATCTTTGCTTTCTATTCGACAAATGCTTAGATTAAGTGAATATTTATTCTTCTTCTCTTGACATTGTTCCTCCCTTCCCACACAGTCGTTTATATTTTGTATTAATTTTCGTTCTTTTTGAAAAATGTCACTCATACATTTTGTTAACTTTTCGCATCACAGTTATCATAATCAGATTACAACATAGGTGCATCTAATACAATTTTATCATAATGGTTACGTAATTCCGTTATATTTTGTTTATACTCATTAATGAGTCCGTACGAAAAACTCAGTTTTTTTATTGAAGTCTTTTAGGGGGACTTTGTCAATTCTTGTTTGGTAGATTCCAGTTGAATACTTTGTTTAATTAAATCTTCACGTTCGACGGGAGCCGTAGATACCGTTAAATTTTCAATTCGTCGTTCAAATCCTGTGATTTTCTTGAAACACTCATCGTTCAAATCCATTTCGTTCATATGGTCTTCCGTGCATTGGTCCAGTTCATCTGTACATTCTTGATGGAGAGATAGACTGACATTATAAAGGGACTCATAGTCATTTCGCCAGTTTTCAGATTCAAGCTTGTAATAATCACACAGTTGTTGTTGTTCTGCTTGTACTGAATAACCTCTAGTTAGAGGTAAGAGGAATAGTAAAACCATCAACATCTTGATAAAGCTGAAATAATACTAACTATAGATGCGTATTTTATTATAGTTAAAGCTATCCAACCTGTATTTTCCCCCTCTCTCAATCTGCATCCATTTATACTTGAAAACGTAAACAAAATAATTAAAACTAAGTATAACCCCATGGTTTGGTGTCTGTATATAAATAGTTAGCGATTCTTTTATCATCATATGCACTTAACGCTAGTTTGTTTTGTTTTATTGTATAAACTACATGTTTTTCAGATCTGATTAAATACTGATCAGCCTTATAGGTTTCATTATTAAATAAACAATTAAAATAATAATAATCAAAGGTTATATGTTTTAGTGAAGATGATTTTACACCTTTAGCTTTGTTTACCTATGTTACTAGTACCTATGTTCGATACCAAGTGTTCGATATGCTCATTATCCTCACCAATAATATTGAGTTTTCTCTGGAGTTGATTTACCTCATCTTCAGTTGTTACATTTTCGATTTAAGACCAATGAATTCAGTCATGATGAGTCCACAATTCTCATCTTTCATTAAACCAATCACCTTTTTGTTTTTTTCTAGGCATGTTATATATATATTATTTTCGGGGAAATCTGAGGTATCAAACCTGCCAATGTCCTCCTTAATATTTTGATAAATATCATCAACGAATAAATGGTAAATTAATGAATCAGTGTCGCAGTATAACAATTTGGCTTGATTATTAAATTTTTCTAGCATATAATTGAATCGGTCGGTTCGAAAACAGTACAAGTCCAAACAGCGAGTTCTGAGAAAATTAACAAAATAATTTTGTCGGTGCAATATCTTGAAAAGTATTCGCACCTATTTTGTGACCACAGACAAAATATAGGGTACTTCACAGAGAATTAAATGTATTACATATTTTATTTATATTTGTATTACAAGCAAAGCTATGATTAAAACAATTATCATGGACATGTAGGTACTGTATTTGAAGTCCACGGAAAAGCAGCGTACATTATTAACAATATTTGTTTATTTAAAGCATTTAAATAATATTTTCGTTATGATGTATAGCGTTTTTTGGCGTTCTGATTCCAAAACCGTTGTCATATTTTTTAAATTCAAAATGGCGGATTCAATATGGCGACTAGAAAATTTAGAAAGATGTCGGGTGCTTATGTAACTTATTTGCTGTGATATTTGAAGATCATAGACTCCAAATCCAATGTCCAATTTTCAAAATTCAAAATGGCTGAATCAATATGGGAACCAGAAATGTAAAAAATTTTGGATTTGCGTGAAAATTATTTCCCATAATATTTGAAGATTGATGATTAAAAAGGTCATGTCATATTTTCAAAATAAATTCAAAATGGCGTATTATACATGGTTTCAAAAATACCGGAGCACTTTAGTAATTCTTCAACCGCAAAGAATTTCAAAGAAAGATTCAAACAACAGTTTTTTGCTTTTAAACAAGCAATCGTGTAAATATATTTTCAATATACAGGCGGTTCATTTTATTCTAGAAATTTGGTAACCTTTTCTTTATCTAATAGAACATCCTGTATATTGTAACGATAGCGCTTGCGAGAGCGAAGTGCGTGTATTGCCCGTTGTAGAAGCCCGCAGAACAATCCAGCAAGCGCGCGAAAATACGGGAGAGACGGACGACACGCTTCGATCGAACGGTCTAGCGTAGAGTCGCTGCCTCTAGAATATTCGAGACACGACGCGTGGCTGCTATATAAGTCGCCGGACCCGAGAGCCAGGGTAGTACAGAAGCAGCGCGTGTGAACATCGCGGTACTACGAGCGCAGTGAATATAAATAAAAGCGTTATATAATTAGTATTATAGTGTTGTTAACTTAGTGTAAAAATAAATAGTTCTTACACACAACGAACGTTTTCTTCGAACCTAAATCCGTAACAATTGGTGTCAGAAGTGGGATTTAAGAAGATTAATAATTGTGTGCAGCAACGTTAGTGAAAATAAACAATGGCCACCTTGGATAAATTAAAGGTGGATGAATTGCGACGGGAGTTGGAGGACTGTGATCTGGACACTTCTGGAAGGAAACAGGACCTGAAGAAGAGACTCGCAGATTACCTGACGTCTATTGGCGAGGACCCTACGACGTTTGTGTTCGAATCTCCCCTCGAATCCAGATTGAACGAGAAACTTCTGGAAAATTCTACAAATATTGAAGCAAAACTTCTGGAAAATTCTACGAACATTGAAGCAAAACTTCTGGAGAATTCTACGAACATTGAAGCAAAACTTCTGGAGAATTCTACGAACATTGAAGCAAAACTTCTAGAAAGTTCGACAAAAGTTGACGACCTCGAATCCAGATTAAACGAGAAACTTCTGGAAAATTCTACGAACATTGAAGCAAAACTTCTGGAAAATTCTACAAACATTGAAGCAAAACTTCTGGAAAATTCTACGAACATTGAAGCAAAACTTCTGGAGAATTCGACGAACATTGAAGCAAAACTTCTAGAAAGTTCGACAAAAGTTGACGACCTCCAAACCAGATTGAACGAGAAATATCTAGACGATTCTACGAGATTCGACAGTCTCGAAGCAAAGTTTCTGGAAAATTCTAAAAGATTCGACAACCTAGAAGAAAAGACACAAGACCACATTCGACAATGTGTGGAAGCCACATTCAACAGCAAGGTAAGGGAGTTACAAGAAAACCTGAAGAATGTGAATTGTAAAACAAAAGAGATTGAAGAAAAGGCAGTTAACTTGCACCTAGAAGTAGACCAAACGACTGTACTGGACGGGAATAAAGCTGTAGTGAATGGAATGGATTCTGTCATAAGAGAGACAAAGTCCTGTATTAAACCACCTACCTTTGATGGTACCACATCCTGGGACAACTACAGGAAACAATTCGAGGCAGCTGCTAGGGCCAACAGATGGACACCGCAGGAGAAGGCTATTTCTCTGACCATGGCGTTGCGCGGAAATGCTGTAGACATTCTACAAACACTGCCCGAACACGAGTTGAATGATTTTGAGAAGCTGGTGAAAGCGATCGAGTTGCGGTACGGCAACGCTCATCTCGAGCAAGTATTTCAACTCCAGTTGAAAAATAGAGTCCAGAAATCGTCAGAATCCCTCCAGGAATTCCAGTCAGACATTGCCCGCTTGGTCAGGTACGCTTACCCGAATGCTCCGGAGAACATTCTGGAAAGTCTTGCAGTCCAGGCCTTTGTGGATGGGGTAAAGGATGTGCAAGTACAACAAGCACTCAGGATTGCGCGGCCTAAGTCTATTGTTGATGCTTTGGCCCACGCTTTGGAAGTCGAGGTAGCAAGGGACGCATCCAGAGGACATGCACGGCTTCGGGGAGTCGAGGTAAATGAAAACAGAAGAAAACCCCTGCGCTGCTGGCATTGTGGCGAACTGGGTCATACCAGGAACAGGTGTCAAAAGTTCCTGGAGAGTAACATCAAAATGAAGCAGGAAAACTAAAATGGGTCGATGCGAAGGGGCAACCATCGACTCGGGCCAACGAAGCCCCAAGAGCTAAAGTGGCGAGATTGCAGCACTCAATGTCAAGTTTGTTTGTCGATGGAAAAATCAATGGACGGCCAAGCTCATTACTACTAGATACTGGCGCTACCAAGACCATCGTAAGACCAGATATCATAAATTCCAAGCAATTAAAGTCCTCGAAGTGGACGTTAAGAACAGCAACCGGAGAAAGAGCAACGGTACTGGGGGAAGTTGAAACCACTATTTGTATAGGGAATGCGTCGTTGGAGCACGAGGTGCTGGTTGCCAATATCGACGATGAAGCAATCCTTGGAATGGATGTGATGAACACGTATGGATTCCAGTTGGACCTGAGGCGAGGCGTCCTAAGGATGGGTTCGGAAGAACATGTGTTATACCAAAGAGGGGACATCCACGCAAGGGTACTTCTAAACGACGACATAATCCTCGCTGCGAGAAGTGAAACTGTTGCAACGGCTGCTTGGGAAAAGAAGATCGAACAAACAAAGGCAGTTCTTATGGAACCTGCGTATCGCCACGGAATGCTGGAAAAGGGGATTGTGGTCGGCAAGGCTTTGGTGGCAACAGACGGCAATGTACCAATACGACTGATGAACTTAAACGACTACGCAATATCCCTGAAGAAAGGAGTTGTGGTAGGATATTGTTCAGCCATCTCTGCCGTCGTCCGTACCACCAAAACATGTGAAATGGCCCCTTCCGAAGCACCCAAAAATATATACAGCTTGCTACCAATAATCAGCAAGTCCCTGTCAGGTCAACAACGACAGAAAGTTCATCAATTGCTTCAACGATACCAGGATATATTTCAAACCAATGGAGACCAAAACGGACGTACTGGGATAGTGAAACACGGAATTGACACAGGCGATTCTAAACCGATCAGACAAGCTGCGCGGAGATTACCACTGGCCAAACGACAAGAGGCCGAGCAAATGATCCTGGACATGAAAGAGGAAGGAGTGATTAGACCTTCGAGCAGTCCATGGGCATCACCAGTGGTGCTTGTTAAAAAGAAAGATGGCTCCACCAGATACTGTGTCGATTACAGGCAACTGAACAACGTCACTAAGAAGGACAGCTACCCACTACCCAGAATAGATGACACCTTGGACACACTAGCAGGATCAGAATTATTCTCCACATTAGATCTCAAGAGCGGATACTGGCAAGTAGAACTTCAAGAGGAAGATAAGGAGAAGACTGCGTTCACCGTGGGAACGGGTCTTTGGGAGTTTACTGTAATGCCATTTGGTCTTTGCAACGCCCCCGCCACATTTGAACGACTTATGGAGAATGTTTTACGTGGCCTGACCTGGGAAACCTGCCTAGTTTATCTGGACGACATAATTATTGTCGGGAAGACATTCGAAGACCATTTGAAAAACTTAGAAGATGTCTTCGCTAGACTTAGGGCTGCCAATTTGAAGCTAAGTCTGAAGAAGTGCCATATATTACAAGAAAAAGTGAACTACCTCGGCCATGTTGTCTCTAGGGATGGAGTCGCTGTTGATCCAGGCAAAGTTAAGGCGATCAAGGACTGGCCCGTGCCTAGAGACAAACATGAGCTGAGAAGCTTCCTGGGGCTTTGCACTTATTACCGACGATACGTATCCGGATTTGCCAATATAGCCAAACCCCTGACTAAACTTACAGAAGATGCCAGACAATTCTGCTGGGATGAAGAATGTCAGCTTGCATTCGAACACCTGAAACAACGTCTGATCAGCGCACCAATACTGTCTTACCCGTTACCTGAAGGCAGGTTCATCTTGGATACCGATGCCAGCAACGTTGGATTGGGAGGCGTATTATCACAAGTACAAGAAGGCGAAGAGAGGGTTATTGGGTACTTTAGTAAAGTTCTCTCTAAGCCTGAAAGAAATTATTGTGTGACGCGTAGAGAATTGCTGGCTGTGGTGAAATCCGTAGAACACTTTTATAAATACCTTTATGGGAGGAATTTCTTACTGAGGACAGATCACGCTGCGCTGAAATGGCTGCTCCAGTTCAAAAATCCAGAAGGGCAAGTAGCCAGGTGGATAGAGAGGCTGCAGCAATACGACTTTAACATCAAACATCGGGAAGGGAGGACTCACCGAAATGCCGACGCTCTATCTAGAAGACCTTGTCCAGCAGACTGTGATTACTGTTGCCGACTGGAAAAGAAGTGCGCCGTCGCCAATAGGACTACCATCGTGGATGATAACTGGTCGACGGAGCGGCTGACAGCAGACCAGAAGAAAGACCCCGTCCTGAGGCATCTTTTCGAGTGGATAGAGAGTGGGCAACGAGCAAACTGGCAAGACGTGGCTCCCGGTCCATCAGCGCTAAAATCTTATTGGGCCCAGTGGGACTCCATCATCTTAGAGGATGGGCTGTTAAAGAGGAAAATAGAGAGTGATGACGGTACCACTCACTCGTTGCAACTATTGATTCCGGGGGAAAGGATTCCCCAGGTGCTGACCCAGGTCCATGATGGTACATCCGGAGGACATTTTGGAATTCGAAAGACCATTGACAAAGTAAAGGAGCGGTTTTACTGGTCGGGTTACCAAGACAGCATAAAGGAGTGGTGCCGAAAGTGTAAAGTATGCGCCGAAAGTAAGGGGCCTCAGAAGAAACCCCGAGCACCAATGAGGCCATACAACGTTGGTAGTCCCTTCGAACGAATAGCCATCGACGTGGCAGGCCCTTTTCCAGAGACGGATAGAGGAAATAAATATATCGTGGTAGTAATGGATTACTTCACTAAATGGACTGAAGCATATGCCCTCCCCGACCAAAGCGCAGCCACCATCGCCGACGCCCTTGTAAAGGAGCTCATATGCCGATTTGGCGTCCCATTGCAAATCCATTCGGACCAGGGCAGAAATTTTGAGAGTGACCTCTTCACCAAGATGTGCGAGTCTTTGGGAATGCAGAAGACAAGAACTACTCCGTTACATCCCCAGTCGGATGGAATGGTGGAACGGATGAATAGGACCATGGGGAAATATCTTTCCAAGGTGGTAGCCGATCACCAGAGGGACTGGGATCAACATATCCATCTGTTTCTGCTAGCCAACAGATCGGCGGTGCAGGAGAGCACTGGTCAGAGTCCGGCCAGCATTCTGTTTGGACGGGAACTGAGGCTGCCCTGTGACTTGAAATTCGGATCAAAACCAGGAGATGATCTGGCGGGTGAAGATTACGTCACTAATCTTAGAAGAAGAATGGACAATATCCACCAGCAAGTGAGACAGAATCTTCAGGATGCTAGCGAACGAATGAAAGACCGATACGACGTGAGGGGTACGCAAGGAGACTATCAACAAGGAGACCAGGTTTGGCTATACAACCCCCGTCGCAGAAAAGGCTTCTCACCCAAGCTTCAACGCAACTGGGAAGGACCTTACGAAGTTGTCAAACGGATAAACGATGTAATTTATCGCATCAAGAAGCCGCTGTCCAGGAAACCGATTGTTGTTCACTTTAATCGTTTGGCGCCGTATGAGGCGGGCAACGTTGATGAAGAGCGTGTAAACCAGATATGTGAAGGAAATGGCGAACTAGAGGAATTCCTTGCTAAATACACCACTGGTCGCAAGGTGCGGTACGGTGTTACCATCGAAGAACGCCGTGACCTCTTTACGATGCCTACTGATTACGCGTTGGCCCATTGCATTGGAGACGACTTGCTTATGCGGAAAGGGATAGCCACGGTTTTCCGAAGGAAGTTCGGACAGGTGCATAAGTTGAAGGACCAACGGCCGGAGATTGGAAAGGCACTTGAATTGGAAGTCAACGGAAGGCACGCATATTACTTGGTGACCAAGGGGTCCTCTTTTACGAAGCCAACCTACCACTCGATGTGGGCATGTTTCCAAAATTTAAAGCATCGTATGCAGTTAAATGGTGAACATAAATTGGCCATACCAAAGTTGGGGTGCGGACTGGATGGACTAGAATGGAGGGTGGTAAGAAACATGTTGGAGACCATATTCAGGGCCACCGCCGTCAAGATCGTCGTTTGCTGCTTCAATCCCCGACACCAATCAACTACCGAAAAGAGTGTCCGGTGCTATTTTTATGAAACGGGCACCTGCAAAAGAAGCGATGAGTGCAAGTACTTCCATGGGGATGCTGTTTCGGGGCGAAACAGTCTAAGGAGGGGGCAATGTAACGATAGCGCTTGCGAGAGCGAAGTGCGTGTATTGCCCGTTGTAGAAGCCCGCAGAACAATCCAGCAAGCGCGCGAAAATACGGGAGAGACGGACGACACGCTTCGATCGAACGGTCTAGCGTAGAGTCGCTGCCTCTAGAATATTCGAGACACGACGCGTGGCTGCTATATAAGTCGCCGGACCCGAGAGCCAGGGTAGTACAGAAGCAGCGCGTGTGAACATCGCGGTACTACGAGCGCAGTGAATATAAATAAAAGCGTTATATAATTAGTATTATAGTGTTGTTAACTTAGTGTAAAAATAAATAGTTCTTACACACAACGAACGTTTTCTTCGAACCTAAATCCGTAACAATATTTAACATTTTTTAATTCTAAAAGTTTTTTGTAGTATTTTATAAAATGCATCATGTTTGAGTTATGAGAAATTAATCGATCATAAACGGATAAAAAATAAGAAAATCTAGAAAAAATATCTAAACTAAGAAATAGAATTAAATTTAATATTCATGCTGCAAAATTAAAAGAAATGTGAATGTGGGAAAAAATTCTTAATTTGAAGCCCAGGAGTTTGGTTTATTGCTTATAACTAAAAAATGATGTATTGTACTAAAAAAAAATATTTCTACAAAAGAATTAATCCTAGAATTAAAAAATGTGTAAATATACACGATGTGCTATCAGGAAAAGATAAAGTTACCAAATTTCCAGAATAAAGAATAGTTTGTTTAAACCAAAAAAAAAAGTCTCATAAATTTTTGATTTTTTTAGTTGGAGAATTATTTAGGTATTTCGGTAATTGTGTCTATTTTTGATTAATTGCTCATAACTCAAAAATGATGCATTTTATAAAAAAAATCATACAGAAGATTCTTAGAATTAATCTTAAAATTAAAAACTGTAAAATTATGCAGGATGATTCTATTTGAAAAAGGAAAGGTTACCATTATCCAGAATGAATATTCTGTATATTACAAATATATTGAAACGATAGATTGGTTAAAGCCAAATAACTTTTACTTGATTTTTTTTTGAAATTGGTTATGGTAGGACAATTATTTAGGTGTTCCTGTAATTTTGGCTAACCCTGTATATGGCGATATGATAGGGTATGATATTATAGAGTTTGATGATTATATACATGATAGTATTAAATTTCCTCTTCTACGGTGGTAGTCGGTCCGGAAGTCACGTGGTAGTATAATTCTAAGCTTTCACCAGGTACATACTTGAGGACTTTCTTTTAAATATTATCTATCTATCTTTTTGATATTGATATTCATATTGATTACTTCGGCGTACCTCAACAACGATTTGAATGCAAATTACGAAGTTGGCGAATGTTTACGACTGATATACCAGTAGAAACTGAGTAGAAACGCGTTGCATGAGGGAGCAACAACGCACTGTTGTCGACTTGCTTATTTCGCCCAAGCATCCTCTTTATGTCTATTCGATAGAATAAACCATAGTCAACATTTTGGCTATTTCAGTTAAAAATGGCCAATTTTGAACTCGTCGATTCAATTATAATGAAAATCATACAGATACGTTTTAGAGATGTCTAATATTGCCATTCCAACGTATATGGGTTTTGAAAAAAAACATTTTTAACCGGCTGATTTGAATTAATATCATATTATTATCGATGATTGTACTACTGTGAAAATTTGGTTGCGAAATATAATAGCTTGCTCCGTAACGTCCTGGCCATTTCGTGACTAATTTTATATCTCGATATTTACGCATGTTTTCCATTGTTTTACCGAACACTGCATTGTTCATTAGTTTAAAGTAATTTTTCTCGAAGTCGTTGCTACTATTTTTTCTCATTTCAGTATTTAACTCAATATATTTTCGTAACCAATCTGACTGCTTAAACTTGAGGACTTTGTGAATTTTGTTGACTTCTATACCCAATTTAAGAGCCTGTTGTAATGTTTTATAATGAATAACATAATTTTTTTCTCATAAAATGTTGTTAGTAATTTTGGAAGTTTTGTTTGTGAGCACGCCACCGTGCTCATAACAACACATGGTACCACTATCATATGTTCAGGACAGAGAGGTAAATCTTTATGTTTTTCAAATAGTTCCATTGGATATACAATATCTACTTCATACATATAACTAATGAGACTATTATCAGGAACAGATTCAACACTAGGCAACGAATATATATTACAGTCGGTAATGAGTTCAAATTCTCTACTCGGTAAATGTTGGCTTATTGCTAACCCATATAAATTGTGAATGTCAAAGTACATTAAATAGGATTGTTCATGATCAATATTATAATCTTTCATGTACTTATTATTGGCTTTTCCATAACGGTTAGAACACTGAGAGATCCCACCTCTGATTCCCCGTTCAATAAACATTAACATATCAACATCGGTGACAAATTCTAAGTTAACATTAGTAATTTTTAACATGGCATCGAATGCTAAGCCAGGCGCTGTACAATAGTGCAGCAGGTCTAAACCGTAAGTGATACAAATTTTTCTAAAATTTTCAAAAACATCGCTTAAAATTAAAACATCAGTTCAAGTATAACTCAAGTACAACTCTGCATACTGTTGAATATTTTCAACTTTGAATTGATTCCATACAACACAAGCGTGTTTATAATCCGACTCTGATAGCCCCTTATTATAACTTACTTTAAAAATGTTCCCTAGATGGTAAAGATGTTGCCTCGAGCTTATCCCAATTATCTAAATATTCATAAGGAAATATACCTTTCCTTCGAAGCAATTTAAATTCATGATCATTTTTACACATTTTTCTTGTAATTATCTTTTGATTATCATTTAAATAAGACCTCAATTTGTCTAAACTGCTTGCCATAAAGCGAAAAGAATCTAAAAATTGGATATTTACCTTTGTATTACTAATATACTTTGTAAAAGAAATGTATTTTGCCTTATTCAGTGGTAATAGACTAGTTTTATCTGGAATATTAACTGCGATTGCTTTTATAATAAAATGATCTTGCAATTTCAAGTTGCATAAGTTATGGGCACTACCCCTAAATTTTCCTGTAAAATGATTGTGATCCCTGACCTTATAATTTGATGTGGTAAATGGTTTTAAACAAAGATAGCATTTTTTTGCACGTTTATGTTGTTCTTTTTCAATCACGCCTAAATTGACCATACTACAGAGCAAGTTTGGCGACCTGCCTGTAACATACATGACATTACATCGCGAAAACCAAGAGGAACTGTACATATTCCGGGAAGCATTGAAGATGTTTAACTTCAATGTGCACGTTGAGGCAGAGGAACCGAAAATGTTGGAGGCAGCACCTGAAGAAGAAGAAGCACCTTAAGCACCTAAAGCCAAACAGCAACCGAAACCACAAAAGAGGAAGCGCAAGGTATACGTGATTACGGAAACCGAGCACGAGGATGTGACAGAAGTTGAAGAAGACGAAGAAGTAGACGATGACTCGCAATCATTTGAGTATGCTGAACCGGAACCGGTGCCGGTTAAGAACATTAAAAAAATAATATTTTAGAAAATATCATACACGACTAAATTGACCACACTACAGAGCAAGTTTGGCGACCTGCCTGTAACATACATGAAATTACATCTCGAAAACCAAGAGGAACTGTACATATTCCGGGAAGCATTGAAGATGTTTAACTTCAATGTGCACGTTGAGGCAGAGGAACCGAAACTGTTGGAGGCAGCACCTGAAGAAGGAGAAGCACCTCAAGCACCTAAAGCCAAACAGCAACCGAAACCACAAAAGAGGAAGCGCAAGGTATACGTGATTCCGGAAAACGACCACGAGTATGTGACAGAAGTTGAAGAAGACGGAGAAGAAGACGATGGCTCGCAATCATTTGAGTATGCAGAACCGGAACCGGTGCCGGTTAAGAAGATTAAAAAGAAAATAATATTTTAGAAAATATCATACAGGCCTAAATTGGCCACACTACAAAGCAAGTTTGGCAACCTGCCTGTAACATACATGAAATTACATCTCGAAAACCAAGAGGAACTGTACATATTCCGGGAAGCATTGAAGATGTTTAATTTCAATGTGCACGTTGAGGCAGAGGAACCGAAAATGTTGGAGGCAGCACCTGAAGAAGAAGAAGCACCTCAAGCACCTAAAGCCAAACAGCAACCGAAACCACAAAAGAGGAAGCGCAAGGTATACGTGATTCCGGAAAACGACCACGAGGTTGTGACAGAAGTTGCAGAAGACGAAGAAGAAGACGATGACTCGCAATCATTTGAGAATGCTGAACCGGAACCGGTGCCGGTTAAGAAGATTAAAAAAAATAATATTTTAGAAAATTAAATTAAACTAAATTGACCACACTACAGAGCAAGTTTGGCGACCTGCCTGTAACATACATGAAATTACATCTCGAAATCCAAGAGGAGTGTACATATTCCGGGAAGCATTGAAGATGTTTAACTTCAATGTGCACTTTGAAGCAGAGGAACCGAAAATGTTGGAGGCAGCACCTGAAGAAGAAGAAGCACCTCAAGCACCTAAAGCCAAACAGCAACCGAAACCACAAAAGAGGAAGCGCAAGGTGTACGTGATTCCGGAAAACGACCACGAGGATGTGACAGAAGTTGAAGAAGACGAAGAAGAAGACGATGACCCGCAATCATTTGAGTATGCTAAACCGGAACCGGTGCCGGTTAAGAAGATTTAAAAAAAATAATATTTTAGAAAATATCATACCCGCCTAAATTGACCACACTACAGAGCAAGTTTGGCGACCTGCCTGTAACATACATGAAATTACATCTCGAAAACCAAGAGGAAGTGTGCATATTCCGGGAAGCATTGAAGATGTTTAACTTCAATGTGCACGTTGAGGCAGAGGAACCGAAAATGTTGGAGGCAGCACCTGAAGAAGAAGCACCTCAAGCACCTAAAGCCAAACAGCAACCGAAACCACAAAAGAGGAAGCGCAAGGTATACGTGATTCCGGAAAACGACCACGAGGATGTGACAGAAGTTGAAGAAGACGAAGAAGAAGACGATGACTCGCAATTATTTGAGTATGCTGAACCGGAACCGGTGCCGGTTGAGAAGATTAAAAAAAATAATATTTTAGAAAATATCATACCCGCCTAAATTGACCACACTACAGAGCAAGTTTGGCGACCTGCCTGTAACATACATGAAATTACATCTCGAAAACCAAGACGAACTGTACATATTCCGGGAAGCATTGAAGATGTTTAACTTCAATGTGCACGTTGAGGCAGAGGAACCGAAAATGTTGGAGGCAGCACCTGAAGAAGGAGAAGCACCTCAAGCACCTAAAGCCAAACAGCAACCGAAACCACAAAAGAGGAAGCGCAAGGTATACGTGATTCCGGAAAACGACCACGAGTATGTGACAGAAGTTGAAGAAGACGAAGAAGAAGACGATGACTCGCAATCATTTGAGTATGCTGAACCGGAACCGGTGCCGGTTGAGAAGATTAAAAAAATAATATTTTAGGAAATATCATACCCGCCTAAATTGACCACACTACAGAGCAAGTTTGGCGACCTGCCTGTAACATACATGAAATTACATCTCGAAAACCAAGAGGAACTGTACATATTCCGGAAAGCATTGACGATGTTTAACTTGAATGTGCACGTTGAGGCAGAGGAACCGAAAATGTTGGAGGCAGCACCTGAAGAAAGAGAAGCACCTCAACCACCTAAAGCCAAACAGCAACCGAAACCACAAAAGAGGAGGCGCAAGGTATACGTGATTCCGGAAAACGACCACGAGGATGTGACAGAAGTTGAAGAAGACGAGGAAGAAGACGATGACTCGCAATCATTTGAGTATGCTGAACCGGAACCGGTGCCGGTTGAGAAGATTAAAAAAATAATATTTTAGGAAATATCATACCCGCCTAAATTGACCACACTACAGAGCAAGTTTGGCGACCTGCCTGTAACATACATGAAATTACATCTCGAAAACAATATCTACTTCATAAATATAACTAATGAGACTATTATCAGGAACAGATTCAACACTAGGCAACGAATATATATTACAGTCGGTAATGAGTTCAAATTCTCTACTCGGTAAATGTTGGCTTATTGCTAACCCATATAAATTGTTAATGTCAAAGTACATTAAATAGGATTGTTCATGATCAATATTATAATCTTCCATGTACTTATTATTGGCTTTTCCATAACGGTTAGAACACTGAGAGATCCCACCTCTGAATCCCCGTTCAATAAACATTATCATATCAACGTCGATTTACAAATTCTAAGTTAACATTAGTAATTTTTAACATGGCATCGAATGCTAAGCCAGGCGCTGTACAATAGTGCAGCAGGTCTAAACCGTAAGTAGATTTACACATTTTTCTACAATTTTCAAAAACATCGCTTAAAATTAAAACATCAGTTCAAGTATAACTCAAGTACAACTCTGCATACTGTTGAATATTTTCAACTTTGAATTGATTCCATACATCACAAGCGTGTTTATAATCAGACTGATAGCCCCTTATTGTTTAACTTACTTTAAAAATGTTCCCTAGATGGTAAAGACGTTGCCTAGAGCTTATCCCAATTATCTAAATATTCATAAGGAAATATACCTTTCCTTCGAAGCAATTTAAATTCATGATCATTTTTACACATCTTTCTTGTAATTATCTTTTGATTATCATTTAAATAAGACCCCAATTTGTCTAAACTGCTTGCCATAAAGCGAAAAGAATCTTAAAATTTGATATTTACCTTTGTATTACTAATATACTTTGTAAAAGAAATGTATTTTTCCTTATTCAGTGGTATAGACTAGTTTTATCTGGAATATTAACTGCGATTGCTTTTATAATAAAATGATCTTGCAATTTCAAGTTGCATAAGTTATGGGCACTACCCCTAAATTTTCCTGTAAAATGATTGTGATCCCTGACCTTATAATTTGATGTGGTAAATGGTTTTAAACAAAGATAGCATTTTTTTGCACGTTTATGTTGTTCTTTCTCAATCACGCCTAAATTGACCATACTACAGAGCAAGTTTGGCGACCTGCCTGTAACATACATGACATTACATCGCGAAAACCACGAGGAACTGTACATATTCCGGGAAGCATTGAAGATGTTTAACTTCAATGTGCACGTTGAGGCAGAGGAACCGAAAATGTTGGAGGCAGCACCTGAAGAAGAAGCACCTTAAGCACGTAAAGCCAAACAGCAACCGAAACCACAAAAGAGGAAGCGCAAGGTATACGTGATTACGGAAACCGACCACGAGGATGTGACAGAAGTTGAAGAAGACAAAGAAGTAGACGATGACTCGCAATCATTTGAGTATGCTGAACCGGAACCGGTGCCGGTTAAGAACATTAAAAAAATAATATTTCAGAAAATATCATACACGACTAAATTGACCACACTACAGAGCAAGTTTGGCGACCTGCCTGCAACATACATGAAATTACATCTCGAAAACCAAGAGGAACTGTGCATATTCCGGGAAGCATTGAAGATGTTTAACTTCAATGTGCACTTTGAGGCAGAAGAACCGAAAATGTTGGAGGCAGCACCTGAAGAAGAAGAAGCACCTCAAGCACCTAAAGCCAAACTGCAACCGAACTCACAAAAGAGGAAGCGCAAGGTATACGTGATTACGGAAAGCGACCACGAGGATGTGACAGAAGTTGAAGAAGACGAAGAAGAAGACGATGACTCGCAATAATTTGAGTATGCTGAACCGGAACCGGTGCCGGTTAAGAAGATTAAAAAAAAATATTTTAGAAATTATCATACACGCCTAAATTGGCCACACTACAGAGCAAGTTTGGCAACCTGCCTGTAACATACATGAAATTACATCTCAAAAACCAAGAGGAACTGTACATATTCCGGGACGCATTGAAGATGTTTAATTTCAATGTGCACGTTGAGGCAGAGAACCGAAAATGTTGGAGGCAGCACCTGAAGAAGAAGAAGAACCTCAAGCACCTAAAGCCAAACAGCAACCGAAACCACAAAAGTGGAAGCGCAAGGTATACGTGATTCCCGAAAACGACCACGAGTATCTGACAGAAGTTGAAGAAGACGAACAAGAAGACGATGGCTCGCAATCATTTGAGTATGCTGAACCGGAACCGGTGCCGGTTAAGAAGATTAGAAAGAAAATAATATTTTAGAAAATATCATACAGGCCTAAATTGACCACACTACACAGCAAGTTTGGCAACCTGCCTGTAACATACATGAAATTACATCTCGAAAACCAAGAGGAACTGTACATATTCCGGGAAGCATTGAAGATGTTTAACTTCAATGTACACGTTGAGGCAGAGGAACCGAAAATGTTGGAGGCAGCACCTGAAGAAGAAGAAGCACCTCAAGCACCTAACGCCAAACAGCAACCGAAACCACAAAAGAGGAAGCGCAAGGTATACGTGATTCCGGAAAACGACCACGAGTATGTGACAGAAGTTTAAGAAGACGAAGAAGAAGACGATGGCTCGCAATCATTTGAGTATGCAGAACCGGAACCGGTGCCGGTTAAGAAGATTAAAAAAAAATAATATTTTACAAAATTAAATTAAACTAAATTGGCCACACTACAGAGCAAGTTTGGCAACCTGCCTGTAACATACATGAAATTACATCTCAAAAACCAAGAGGAACTGTACATATTCCGGGAAGCATTGAAGATGTTTAATTTCAATGTGCACGTTGAGGCAGAGAACCGAAAATGTTGGAGGCAGCACCTGAAGAAGAAGAAGAACCTCAAGCACCTAAAGCCAAACAGCAACCGAAACCACAAAAGTGGAAGCGCAAGGTATACGTGATTCCGGAAAACGACCACGAGTATGTGACAGAAGTTGAAGAAGAAGAAGAAGAAGAAGACGATGGCTCGCAATCATTTGAGTATGCTGAACCGGAACCGGTGCCGGTTAAGAAGATTAAAAAGAAAATAATATTTTAGAAAATATCATACAGGCCTAAATTGGCCACACTACAGAGCAAGTTTGGCAACCTGCCTGTAACATACATGAAATTACATCTCGAAAACCAAGAGGAACTGTACATATTCCGGGAAGCATTGAAGATGTTTAACTTCAATGTGCACGTTGAGGCAGAGGAACCGAAAATGTTGGAGGCAGCACCTGAAGAAGAAGAAGCACCTCAAGCACCTAAAGCCAAACAGCAACCGAAACCACAAAAGAGGAAGCGCAAGGTATACGAGATTCCGGAAAACGACCACGAGTATGTGACAGAAGTTGAAGAAGACGAAGAAGAAGACGATGGCTCGCAATCATTTGAGTATGCAGAACCGGAACCGGTGCCGGTTAAGAAGATTAAAAAGAAAATAATATTTTAGAAAATATCATACAGGCCTAAATTGGCCACACTACAGAGCAAGTTTGGCAACCGGCCTGTAACATACATGAAATTACATCTCGAAAACCAAGAGGAACTGTACATATTCCGGGAAGCATTGAAGATGTTTAACTTCAATGTGCACGTTGAGGCAGAGGAACCGAAAATGTTGGAGGCAGCACTTGAAGAAGAAGAAGCACCTCAAGCACCTAAAGCCAAACAGCAACCGAAACCACAAAAGAGGAAGCGCAAGGTATACGTGATTCCGGAAAACGACCACGAGGTTGTGACAGAAGTTGCAGAAGACGAAGAAGAAGACGATGACTCGCAATCATTTGAGTATGCTGAACCGGAACCGGTGCCGGTTAAGAAGATTAAAAAAAATAATATTTTAGAAAATTAAATAAAACTAAATTGACCACACTACAGAGCAAGTTTGGCGACCTGCCTGTAACATACATGATTAGAACACTGAGAGATCCCACCTCTGAATCCCCGTTCAATAAACATTATCATATCAACGTCGGTGACAAATTCTAAGTTAACATTAGTAATTTTTAACATGGCATCGAATGCTAAGCCAGGCGCTGTACAATAGTGCAGCAGATCTAAACCGTAAGTAGATTTACAAATTTATCTAAAATTTTCAAAAACATCGCTTAAAATTAAAACATCAGTTCAAGTATAACTCAAGTACAACTCTGCATACTGTTGAATATTTTCAACTTTGAATTGATTTCATACATCACAAGCGGGTTTATAATCAGACTGATAGCCCCTTATTGTTTAACTTACTTTAAAAATGTTCCCTAGATGGTAAAGATGTTGCCTAGAGCTTATCCCAATTATCTAAATATTCATAAGGAAATATACCTTTCCTTCGAAGCAATTTAAATTCATGATCATTTTTACACATCTTTCTTGTAATTATCTTTTGATTATCATTTAAATAAGACCCCAATTTGTCTAAACTGCTTGCCATAAAGCGAAAAGAATCTTAAAATTTGATATTTACCTTTGTATTACTAATATACTTTGTAAAAGAAATGTATTTTTCCTTATTCAGTGGTAATAGACTAGTTTTATCTGGAATATTAACTGCGATTGCTTTTATAATAAAATGAGAATCGTCACCGGAGAGATTATGGAAAACAACTGGAATTGCATGTGAATCTTGCAATTTCAAGTTGCATAAGTTATGGGCACTACCCCTAAATTTTCCTGTAAAATGATTTTGATCCCTGACCTTATAATTTGATGTGGTAAATGGTTTTAAACAAAGACAGCATTTTTTGCACGTTTATGTTGTTCTTTTTCAATCACGCCTGAATTGACCATACTACAGAGCAAGTTTGGCGACCTGCCTGTAACATACATGAAATTAAATCTCGAAAACCAAGAGGAACTGTACATATTCCGGGAAGCATTGAAGATGTTTAACTTCAATGTGCACGTTGAAGCAGAGGAACCGAAAATGTTGGAGGCAGCACCTGAAGAAGAAGAAGCACCTCAAGCATCTAAAGCCAAACAGCAACCGAAACCACAAAAGAGGAAGCGCAAGGTGTACGTGATTCCGGAAAACGACCACGAGGATGTGACAGAAGTTGAAGAAGACGAAGAAGAAGACGATGACTCGCAATCATTTGAGTATGCTGAACCGGAACCGGTGCCGGTTAAGAAGATTAAAAAAAATAATATTTTAGAAAATTAAATTAAACTAAATTGACCACACTACAGAGCAAGTTTGGCGACCTGCCTGTAACATACATGAAATTACATCTCGAAAACCAAGAGGAAGTGTACATATTCCGGGAAGCATTGAAGATGTTTAACTTCAATGTGCACGTTGAGGCAGAGGAACCGAAAATGTTGGAGGCAGCACCTGAAGAAGAAGCACCTCAAACACCTAAAGCCAAACAGCAACCGAAACCACAAAAGAGGAAGCGCAAGGTATACGTGATTCCGGAAAACGACCACGAGGATGTGACAGAAGTTGAAGAAGACGAAGAAGAAGACGATGACTCGCAATTATTTGAGTATGCTGAACCGGAACCGGTGCCGGTTGAGAAGATTAAAAAAAATAATATTTTAGAAAATATCATACCCGCCTAAATTGACCACACTACAGAGCAAGTTTGGCGACCTGCCTGTAACATACATGAAATTACATCTCGAAAACCAAGAGGAACTGTACATATTCCGGAAAGCATTGACGATGTTTAACTTGAATGTGCACGTTGAGGCAGAGGAACCGAAAATGTTGGAGGCAGCACCTGAAGAAGGAGAAGTACCTCAAGCACCTAAAGCCAAACAGCAACCGAAACCACAAAAGAGGAAGCGCAAGGTATACGTGATTCCGGAAAACGACCACGAGGATGTGACAGAAGTTGAAGAAGACGAGGAAGAAGACGATGATTCCCAATCATTTGAGTATGCTGAACCGGAACCGGTGCCGGTTGAGAAGATTAAAAAAATAATATTTTAGAAAATATCATACCCGCCTAAATTGACCACACTACAGAGCAAGTTTGGCGACCTGCCTGTAACATACATGAAATTACATCTCGAAAACAATATCTACTTCATAAATATAACTAATGAGACTATTATCAAGAACAGATTCAACACTAGGCAACGAATATATATTACAGTCGGTAATGAGTTCAAATTCTCTACTCGGTAAATGTTGGCTTATTGCTAACCCATATAAATTGTTAATGTCAAAGTACATTAAATAGGATTGTTCATGATCAATATTATAATCTTTCATGTGCTTATTATTGGCTTTTCCATAACGGTTAGAACACTGAGAGATCCCACCTCTGAATCCCCGTTCAATAAACATTATCATATCAACGTCGGTGACAAATTCTAAGTTAACAAGAGTAATTTTTAACATGGCATCGAATGCTAAGCCAGGCGCTGTACAATAGTGCAGCAGATCTAAACCGTAAGTAGATTTACAAATTTATCTAAAATTTTCAAAAACATCGCTTAAAATTAAAACATCAGTTCAAGTATAACTCAAGTACAACTCTGCATACTGTTGAATATTTTCAACTTTGAATTGATTCCATACATCACAAGCGGGTTTATAATCAGACTGATAGCCCCTTATTGTTTAACTTACTTTAAAAATGTTCCCTAGATGGTAAAGATGTTGCCTAGAGCTTATCCCAATTATCTAAATATTCATAAGGAAATATACCTTTCCTTCGAAGCAATTTAAATTCATGATCATTTTTACACATCTTTCTTGTAATTATCTTTTGATTATCATTTAAATAAGACCCCAATTTGTCTAAACTGCTTGCCATAAAGCGAAAAGAATCTTAAAATTTGATATTTACCTTTGTATTACTAATATACTTTGTAAAAGAAATGTATTTTTCCTTATTCAGTGGTAATAGACTAGTTTTATCTGGAATATTAACTGCGATTGCTTTTATAATAAAATGAGAATCGTCACCGGAGAGATTATGGAAAACAACTGGAATTGCATGTGAATCTTGCAATTTCAAGTTGCATAAGTTATGGGCACTACCCCTAAATTTTCCTGTAAAATGATTTTGATCCCTGACCTTATAATTTGATGTGGTAAATGGTTTTAAACAAAGACAGCATTTTTTGCACGTTTATGTTGTTCTTTTTCAATCACGCCTGAATTGACCATACTACAGAGCAAGTTTGGCGACCTGCCTGTAACATACATGAAATTAAATCTCGAAAACCAAGAGGAAGTGTACATAATCCGGGAAGCATTGAAGATGTTTAACTTCAATGTGCACGTTGAGGCAGAGGAACCGAAAATGTTGGAGGCAGCACCTGAAGAAGAAGCACCTCAAACACCTAAAGCCAAACAGCAACCGAAACCACAAAAGAGGAAGCGCAAGGTATACGTGATTCCGGAAAACGACCACGAGGATGTGACAGAAGTTGAAGAAGACGAAGAAGAAGACGATGACTCGCAATTATTTGAGTATGCTGAACCGGAACCGGTGCCGGTTGAGAAGATTAAAAAAAATAATATTTTAGAAAATATCATACCCGCCTAAATTGACCACACTACAGAGCAAGTTTGGCGACCTGCCTGTAACATACATGAAATTACATCTCGAAAACCAAGAGGAACTGTACATATTCCGGAAAGCATTGACGATGTTTAACTTGAATGTGCACGTTGAGGCAGAGGAACCGAAAATGTTGGAGTCAGCACCTGAAGAAGGAGAAGTACCTCAAGCACCTAAAGCCAAACAGCAACCGAAACCACAAAAGAGGAAGCGCAAGGTATTCGTGATTCCGGAAAACGACCACGAGGATGTGACAGAAGTTGAAGAAGACGAGGAAGAAGACGATGATTCGCAATCATTTGAGTATGCTGAACCGGAACCGGTGCCGGTTGAGAAGATTAAAAAAATAATATTTTAGAAAATATCATACCCGCCTAAATTGACCACACTACAGAGCAAGTTTGGCGACCTGCCTGTAACATACATGAAATTACATCTCGAAAACAATATCTACTTCATAAATATAACTAATGAGACTATTATCAAGAACAGATTCAACACTAGGCAACGAATATATATTACAGTCGGTAATGCGTTCAAATTCTCTACTCGGTAAATGTTGGCTTATTGCTAACCCATATAAATTGTTAATGTCAAAATACATTAAATAGGATTGTTCATGATCAATATTATAATCTTTCATGTACTTATTATTGGCTTTTCCATAACGGTTAGAACACTGAGAGATCCCACCTCTGAATCCCCGTTCAATAAACATTATCATATCAACGTCGGTGGCAAATTCTAAGATAACATTAGTAATTTTTAACATGGCATCGAATACTAAGCCAGGCGCTGTACAATAGTGCAGCAGATCTAAACCGTAAGTAGATTTACAAATTTATCTAAAATTTTCAAAAACATCGCTTAAAATTAAAACATCAGTTCAAGTATAACTCAAGTACAACTCTGCATACTGTTGAATATTTTCAACTTTGAATTGATTCCATACATCACAAGCGGGTTTATAATCAGACTGATAGCCCCTTATTGTTTAACTTACTTTAAAAATGTTCCCTAGATGGTAAAGATGTTGCCTAGAGCTTATCCCAATTATCTAAATATTCATAAGGAAATATACCTTTCCTTCGAAGCAATTTAAATTCATGATCATTTTTACACATCTTTCTTGTAATTATCTTTTGATTATCATTTAAATAAGATCCCAATTTGTCTAAACTGCTTGCCATAAAGCGAAAAGAATCTTAAAATTTGATATTTACCTTTGTATCACTAATATACTTTGTAAAAGAAATGTATTTTTCCTTATTCAGTGGTAATAGACTAGTTTTATCTGGAATATTAACTGCGATTGCTTTTATAATAAAATGAGAATCGTCACCGGAGAGATTATGGAAAACAACTGGAATTGCATGTGAATCTTGCAATTTCAAGTTGCATAAGTTATGGGCACTACCCCTAAATTTTCCTGTAAAATGATTTTGATCCCTGACCTTATAATTTGATGTGGTAAATGGTTTTAAACAAAGACAGCATTTTTTGCACGTTTATGTTGTTCTTTTTCAATCACGCCTGAATTGACCATACTACAGAGCAAGTTTGGCGACCTGCCTGTAACATACATGAAATTAAATCTCGAAAACCAAGAGGAACTGTACATATTCCGGAAAGCATTGACGATGTTTAACTTGAATGTGCACGTTGAGGCAGAGGAACAGAAAATGTTGGAGGCAGCACCTGAAGAAGGAGAAGTACCTCAAGCACCTAAAGCCAAACAGCAACCGAAACCACAAAAGAGGAAGCACAAGGTATATGTGATTCCGGAAAACGACCACGAGGATGTGACAGAAGTTGAAGAAGACGAGGAAGAAGACGATGACTCGCAATCATTTGAGTATGCTGAACCGAAACCGGTGCCGGTTGAGAAGATTAAAAAAAATAATATTTTAGAAAATATCATACCCGCCTAAACTGACCACACTACAGAGCAAGTTTGGCGACCTGCCTGTAACATACATGAAATTACATCTCGAAAACCAAGAGGAACTGTACATATTTCGGGAAGCATTGAAGATGTTTAACTTCAATGTGCACGTTGAGGCAGAGGAATCGAAAATGTTGGAGGCAGCACCTGAAGAAGAAGAAGCACCTCAAGCACCTAAAGCCAAACAGCAACCGAATCCACAAAAGAGGAAGCGCAAGGTATACGTGATTCCGGAAAGCGACCACGAGGATGTGACAGAAGTTGAAGAAGACGAAGAGGAAGACGATGTCTTGCAATCATTTGAGTTGCTGAACCGGAACCGGTGCCGGTTAAGAAGATTAAAAAAATAATATTTTAGAAAATAAATTACTTTAAATATTTATTAAAATATATATAGTTGACAATTTTTGTTTTATTGAATAATCCAATTATACAGTACATGTACATTTCGCAGAACACAATTTAGCTCAACACTGTTCAATAAATGACATTTGCAGTGATAGTTAACACTTAAAGTATTTAATTTTTTTAAATTTGGACATCCAATTTTACCAAGTTCTATAATAACGGAGAGAGGTATTTGTCGGGCAATTCCGTCATACGAAGATCGAAGAAGCAACCGTATACACGTGTTTCGGACTATTAGTCCTCATCAGTACGGTATAGCCAAGGAGCAAGATGGACACTCAATGGAAAACACTCAAATGGTTCCCTACAGACGGAATTGCCCGACAAATACCTCTCTCCTTTATATCTTACCGTCGATTAACCAGCTTTCCTTCTATAATAACATTAGAAAGAAATTTCTTAAGCATAGTTTTCTTATTCAGATTTTTGACTATGATAATTTCATTCTCAACTCGTCTTTTAAATAGCTTAACCCTAACAGCGTCGGTGTTTTTCTTTATAGTTGGTTAAAAATTATCACCACATGGGGCATTATTTTATGAAATATTGTTAACCAAAATACAAACTCCTTGTCCTTTAGTCTAAGTTTATAGGCACCGTCTATCGTCGACGCCAACTTAATGTTTTCGTCATTTTCCAAATTTTCCATTACACTTATCAACTCTTTTCTATACTCAAAAGCCGTGTTAACCCCTCGCAAATGAAAATTCCATCTCGTTTGTGACGAACGGGATAAGCGTCTCTGAACAATTTCGTTTAGGACACTCGTTCGTTGTGAAGAAGAAAAAAAAGAACAAATCCCGGACAAGTGTGCGAAAAATATTTGAGCTGATCGATTAGCCGACGCAGCACTGCTCATAATTAAGGTAGTTTGATGAGCGCAGCAGTGGACATAGTAAGCCAACGGATATTTTTCTTTTATTATTTTTTGAACACCATTTAAACCTCCGCTCATGACTGAAGTCCCATCATAACTTTGGGAGATTAGCTTTTCTGGGGTGTTACTAATTAGCGGGGCGATTTCCTTTAAAATGCAATTTGAAATTGAAACAGCATCGTGGCCGACAGGATTTACAAAATTTCCAGAATCTTTCCACTGGTTTACTACTAACAATGTAGCGCAAAATGACTACAAGTTGGAATTCGCTCGCCACGTCCGTAGTTTCATCTGCGATAACTGCAACATACCCGGCATTTTTTATTTGTTTGGCAACTTCTTCATGATAAACGTTAACCATACATTCTAGCAACTCATTTCATAACACGTACCTATTTTTATCCACTTGCTCATTATGCGTAGCAATCGCTTGTCTATAGGCCGAACTTAATTGCGTTAATATATTTGTTTTTTCAAGCTGAGACAAGGTAAATATATTATTTATATGCACTTTCAATTTATCGTGTTTTAATTTTGTCCCGGATATGCACCAAATCTGTAGTACCGTTCTTCGTCCACGAAACGTCACCACCAAACAAAACACACGGAAAACAAAAAAAGGCGTTCTTTTTCTCACATCCGCAAATCCAATTGTTTTTTAAGTATATATCTTGATTAAACTTTCTCGTTCGATCTTTACGAGTCAACGCACTAGAGCTTGAAGATGTTGCCACAGTCTGTTTTTCCACAATGATCAAATCAGGTAAAGGCCTACCGAACTGTTTAATTTGCACTTTTTCCTCAATAGTACATGTTAGAAAAGGCTTATTCTGTAATGAACTAATTTGATTCATGGTGTATGGCGCGGAGCGGAACTTTTCTGTTAGATTTAGACGATATGAGACGCGAAATACGAGTAACACATGCACGCCGCACTTGATTGAGCCAACTGGAGTTTGGCTTCAAATACGCATCCAGAAGGCGACGTCGCTAGACCCCCCCCGCGGTAGCCGTAACTCTATCGATCTGCCGGGCCAGAAAGAAGTTGGCCCGGTTGGCGGTATGATAGCACGGTTAACCGCGTTGTGATGGGGAGAGAAATGCGTTGCGATGTTTCACTACTCATTAAACTTACGCAGGCATTGTTTAACTTAGTGAAAAAAAAAGGTTTTTTAGAACTAATTAAAAATTCTTGCTGAGGTTGAAACTACAGGTAGTGCCATGGCTCCTTGGCTCTATATAACCAGCCGCCCCTGATTGCACACAGCATTCAAATCGGAATTGCTCCTAAGTAGTACCAGCTCTTAGCGAACATGCAATATTACTTTACGGAAATCTTCTGTAAATCCCAATAGCATAGACAACGGTATATAGACACAAAAGTTTCCATCTTTATCAGTTATTTTTAGATACTCTGTGTGATTCCATCCGGCATTTTGCAGTCTGGTAAGAGTGCCAGGGGAATAGGAAGCATAACTTTTTAATGTAGTTGTTATCCCTGGAATTCTTGTCCTATCAATAACATTTTCACCCAATTCATAACGAATTTCATCAAATAAGAACATGATGCCATTGTTCACAAAATTCAATGTTTTACTAACTTCACCAGCAATGTTCAATAGTTTCCCCTCGATACATAGTTTTGATTCGGAAAGTCATGAGTACAGGTCCTGAGTCTGAATTGGAATCCTAATCTCATCGTTATGATTAAAGTTTGTAGCTCATAGATTCCTTCACCAACTTTTAGGTTATAAAAACTCATTTTTTACGTCTTGAACTAAACAGCGACAAGCGCACAACAACCGCAGACCCAATTGTTTTACACTGATTTTCAGATCGGTCCAGAACGCAATAAGTCTGACCAATTTTGTTTTTCTTCTAATATTTTAAATCCTAGTGCACTCAAAAACTTCCTGTTAGATGTTGTTAGCACCTTGAGACCTTTTTACACTGCGTATGGGTTTAGCACTTGATGTATTTATATGCTCATTATATATGAATACCATTTTTAATGAGAAAATATCACGTTATGGTTAGTTTGGTCGCCGCTAGACTACCTATTCCAGCAGCTATTCCGGTTTGACCTACATATATAGTTACATTCTGAATTGACTGAGTAAACTCCACACTCTTCCATAATAGATTTAGGGGTTTTGAGATTTGAGATGTTATAAATTGTGTTATTAATGCAGGATATATGTTGAATTTGGGTAAAATGTTGTTCAATTTTATGTTAATACTATTATAGGAGACCTCGAGTTGTGTGCACGTGTGCCACTGTGTTCTTCAGTGCTTACGTTATAAGTTATTTTTTGAAATTAAAAATGCCACCTGATCTAAGATCAAACGGCGATAGGTCCCTAGAAGTGGTGAATTTTTTAAAAAGTGACGAATTATCCGCTTTACTAAGGGATATCGTGATTAAAGAAACTGACCAACTGCAGCAGTCAATCACCATGTTGAGGGAAGAAGTAACGGTTTTAAAAGAATCGAATATCCAACTCATCTATCTACTGGAATCTAATAGGACTCCTGCTTCTAATACCCGTATTAATAATGCGCTTCCTATAAGTAAAGAAGTATCAAAAGCTGCAAAACTGTCACATTCCGAAATCTTAAAAGGAGTTGGCATTACTGCCCCTAAAAAACAGCACCATGCCTGTGCGAGTGATAGTGTCAATGTACCACCGACAACTCGTGATAATACTAGAAAGAATGCCGCTGCTGAAGAATGGAAAACTGTACCTGAAAGAAGACGATCTAGACCACCAACTGAAGTGATCCGTGGTAGTGCCGTGAGTGCAGAGATAAAAGGTGCAATTAAATTTTCGCATCTTCACGCGTATCGCTTGGACCCGACTCTTACAAAAGATAAGTTGATAAATTATATTAAATCAAAGAACATTAATGAAGTTAAATGTGAACAACTAAATAGCAAATATCCTGACGAATACTCCTCGTTTAAGGTTTCAGTCCCCTCAAAATATTTAAACGAAATTAGGCAACCTCAGTTTTGGCCCGAAGATGTTTGTGTAAATGATTTTTTATTCCGGTTTACAAAAAGACCTCCCTTGCAGTAGACTCTACAGTACAAAACCTCAAAATTTTACATCAAAATATTAGATGCTTGAATAACAAAGTACAAAATTTGCAAGTGATCCTTCAAGAGCATAATGTTGACGTGCTACTTCTCAGTGAGCATTGGCAAACTGATGATCAACTGAAGGAAATATCCTTTAATAACCATAGTTTAAAATCTAGGTATTGTCGCAGTTTAAATAAACACGGTTGTGTTGCTATTTATTCTAAATTATCAGTTGTTGTTAAAAATCGCGAAGATATTACGGAAAGTGCTCTGTGTAAGTCATTTCGAATGCTGTGCAGTCGAACTGGTTGCATCTAAAATTGTTGTAGTTGTGATTTATCGCTCACCAGGATCAGATTTTAATGTTTTTTATCAGAAATTGGCAATATTAGTTGATTTGATAAATTCTGAGAATAAGGGTATTGTTATTGCTGGTGATTTCAACATAAACTTTTGTGAAGATAATATGAATACTAGAATGATAAGAGATTTGTTAGATACTGTAAATGCGCATATTACATTGAATGTCCCAACGCGTGTGACGAATTTGTCAGCTACATGTATTGATAACGTATTTGTAAACTTTGCTTATGACGATTACCTCGTAAACTGTATTGATTTCGATTTGTCAGATCATTATTCTCAGTTACTTCAATTGGCGTTGCCTAAAAAATGCAACTCCTCTGACGGATATGTGTGGAAACGTAGATATTGTGCAAATTCTGTCTCAATGTTTGTTAATTATTTAGAGGCCGATACTTGGTTGGCGGTATATGAGCCGGTGTGCGCTGACGTTGCTTTTTCGGTGTTTTTTAAGATGTTTTTGTACTATATGGATCTCTGTTTCCCGTACGTAAAATGCAAGTTGTCTGATGGTACCGGGTCATGTTGGGTGTCGCCAGATATCGTGGAAAAGTATACAGGCCAAGCCTCGGATGGGTCCGGCGGCCAAGCAGTGCCCCGGCCAAAACCTCGCGAGGGAGAGTCGACCTCGCGAGTTTACACTGACTCACGTATACCAGGCCATGCTAGCCATGGTAGCGGGGACGCGGCATTCAGCTCTAGAAGCACAAAAACTCCCCGCTCACCAACAAGCGGGACCGCCTCGCAAACAAGACTGGGCTTCGACAGTGGACATAAAGAGGACGTAGCTTCGCCAACTATGAAAAGAAAAAAATCAAGGAAGTTCACAATACCCATGGCAGGGCCAGAAATCTCCATGCCCGGAAACTCCTCCGACGAAGGTCCGGAGAAGGAAGAACGACCAGGCAGCAGCAGCGAGGACACAATAGGAAGAAGGTCTTCGGAAGGGAGCTATCAGGACGACTTCGCAGACTTCAACAGCACGGTGTATGATCTCACAGAGACAACAATCCTGGCAAGTAGCACCCCCACCCAGGATACAGTACGAAAAGAACAGAAGTTACTGATAAGCAACACCCCGACACGCACGACCAAATCTACCAAAAGACCCCTCTCACCGGACGAACGCAGCCGGGAACAAAGAAAAAGAACAAACGAGGTAACGAACAAGCTAGACACAGCCCTTAGCGAGATCTTCAAGAATATAGAGATCCTAGAAAAAAAGATCGCACAAAACACAGCCAGGAACATAAAGGACGGCATACAAGGTCTCCTCAGGATGTCCAAAAGGGCAGAAATTTTGCACAGCAAGCTTAACTACACGGAAGCGTTGGAAGGGCACCCCACGAATCCGGAAGGATGCAACCAAGGCAGGAAGACTGAAACACACAAAGCTGCGGCGACGAACATAAAAGAAAAAAACACACAAAAACAAGGCAAAGAGGGCGAAAAACAAACTGTCGGACAACAGGAAGACAGGCATACAGAATCCCGGACCATACGCAGCACCACCAAGCCCGTACTGAGAACGATGGCCACACAAACAGAAGAAATCGACCAGGCTACTAAGCAGATCTCCACAAAGGAAATTAGAGACATGCAAAAAACTGCGGAAAATTTTAGCAGCATTGTGGAACTGCCCTGGAATGTGGAACCCTTCGCTAACATCGAAGAAACCATCGGCAACCCGATAAAAAATAAGGACGAGCAACTGATAGTCATCCTCTGCGAGGACGGCGCACTCGTGGACAACCCGGTGATCAAAACACTGGCAGAAGTAAACCCCCATATAGGAAGCCATCTCGCAGGAAGAAAAGTAACCAATGGCCAATGTATACAGATCTCCACCAACACGAGCATCCTCCAAGAGGACGGAGATGACGACAAAATAACCCGCACAATAATGGCCATCGGAGCGGGGAGCCACACCACAGGAGAAGACAACCATAACATAGCCAGAATCTTTAACTACGTGAAGAGAACAATAAACCTCACCACCGACAAACACCCGGACGTCACACGCGTGGCCATAGTGGAGTCCCCCACAGGAAACCTGCAAACAACCAGAAAAGCCCTGGCCTTCCTGGGCCAAGGGACGGAGAAGAAATACGTAATCTATGGGACTAAAAAACCGACATACGCAAACGCGCTGGAAGCGAACAACGAAAAGACTGAGGAAACGTACACACCCAGACAAAGCAGAAAGAAGACAATAAACATCAAACTCCAGGAGTCAACATTGGAGAACGGCCAGATTATTAAACGTCTCAAAGGAGAAATCAACACCACGGCAATCGGCATCAAGATTACAAACATAAGGCGAAATGAAAACATGCTCATGTTCGACATCCTGGAAACAAGAGAAGAAGGCGCAAAGACTTTTAAGTCCGCGGTCGAGAAAATAATAGGCAAAGAAAATCAGGTGGAGGAGAAGAAGACCCCTAACACAACCGTCATAATTAGAAATCTAGACTGTCTCACAGACGAAAGCGACGTGAAGTCGGGCATAGAAAAAAGAACCAACACAGCCTTAAAAGACGGAGAGTACCGCATCAGTCTGGTGAAAGGGAAATTCAAAACAGACAGATTCACGGCGATCGTGGACATCCCAAAAGATATGGCGCAATACCTCACCAGGCAGAGATGCGAGATCCAGATCGGATGGCAACAAAGACAAGCCCAAACAATGCATATCCCCACAAGATGCTATCTGTGCCACGAGCTCGGGCACACCAAGAGGGACTGCAAAAAAGAGGCCCCGGAGACGTCAATCTTGTGCCACAAATGCGGCAAATACGGCCATAAAGCCAAACAGTGCGAAAACACCCGAGGCTGCTTCGACTGCAAGACCGAGGGACATACAATGAATTCCATGTCATGCCCGAGGTACCGAGAGATGGTGCGACAGATGGCAAGGGACGACAGGGACACACACAGAGGAAACAACCCTAGGGAAGAAAATAACCCAACAGAAACACCAGTGGGGACTCCGGACGAAGAGGCAAAGTCTGATAGGGAAAAATCTGCAAAGCCAACGGTCACGCAAGTGGACAAAGCGGGCTTCCAAACGGTGTCACACAGCAAGAGAAAAGGGTCAATCCCAAAACAAGAGAAACCTAAACAGAATTAATGGGTACACCAGATACCAACATAACCAACGATATCGAGGAAGTCCGCATTCTGCAAACGAACATGAATACGAGCTACGCAGCCATGTCCCTGCTAAACAAAACACTGGCCGACAACAACATCGACATAGCCCTGATCACGGAGCCACACGTAAAGAGCATCAGCAGGCAACACTGGTTCGCAAGCGGGAACTCCAACGCCGTCATAAGGATCCTCAACCAAGACAGACCAACGAGAACATGCCAAGGCGACGATTATGTGTCCGTGCTATGGAGAGACATCCTCTTCATCGTCTGCTACTGCTCCCCTAATAGAGGAGTCGATGACTTGTGCAACACTCTGCACGACGTTGCCATTCTACTACGAGCGAACCGGGCAAACAAGGTACTCCTCGCCGGGGACTTCAATGCGAAGTCGGTAGCCTGGGGCGAAAACCTGGACACACCGAGAGGCAGGGCTATGTCAGACTTCATCGCGGCTCACGACCTGCACATCCTGAACAGCTTCGGAACCCCCACATGGCGAAGAGGCGCGAGCGCCTCAGTTCTGGACCTTGCCCTCTGCAGTGCGGAGCTGAGGAGGAGCGACATCTCGTGGAAGGTCAGCGACGCAGAGAACCTCAGCGACCACCTGAATATTGAGATTAAGATCAGCGGAATCGCCCCGGAGAACACTACGCCCACCGAAAGCAAGTGGCAGATCACAGACAAAAAACTGGAGAGAGCACCAGCTATCATTAAACAGAGCCTCCAACACGTCAAAAAACTCACAGTCGACAAACTACATAACATCACCTACGATATCTGCATTAAAATTTTCGGCGCTAAGAAAAAGCCCAGACCTAAAACTATGAAAATATATTGGTGGAACACAGAGTTGGCAGAGCACAGAGCCACGTGCAACAGGCACAGAAGGGTCATCACCAGACTCAGGACGGGAAACCGGTCTGCCGCCCAGGACAGGGAGAGCGCCGAAGAAAGGTACAGGGAGGCTCGGAAACAGCTAACGAAGGCAATAAGAAAGGCTAAACAGGCGGCCTGGAAAGCACTATTGCAAGAAATAAATAACAACACCTGGGGAGATGCGTACAAAATAGTCTGCAAAAAACTTAGAACCTTCCCTAGATTAAGGCTGGAGAGAGACCAGGCAGACACAGTGGTCCGTAAACTGTTCCCGGACGTACCCGCCACTCACTGGCCAAAGACAACGAAGACGGCTAGAAGGCATAGACCTCACACGCGGGTCACGGTGGAAGAGATACAGACTGCGGCCAAAAGTCTAAGACCAAGAAAGGCCACCGGCCCGGACGGAGTGCCGCCGGAAATAGTAAAACTCATGGCCGCTCAGAGACCGGAGCTCTTCTGCGAGCTTTTCGACGGCCTGATTAAGAGCGGAGCGTTCCCACAAAAATGGAAGAAGGCCAGACTTACCCTGATTGAGAAACCGAAACCCGCAGAAGGAGGAGAGACCGCATATCGGCCCATCTGTCTTATCAACACCTGGGCCAAACTATATGAAACAGTGCTGCGGAACAGAATCGTGCTTGACCTCGACGACGGGAAGTTAGCAGATCAACAGTATGGATTCCGAAAGGGTCGCTCAACAACGGATGCGCTGGACAGACTGAACAAGTTGAACGATGAATGCGATAAGTACAGACAAGGAAAGCGCCGGTTCTGCCTGCTTACGACGATCGACGTCAGGAACGCGTTCAATTCTATCCGCTGGGCGACAGTCATAAACGCAATGATAAGAAAGAGGCTACCGGAGGAGCTTATAGACTGCGCAAAGAGCTACCTAAGCGGCAGATCGGTTAGCTATGAGGGCGCCGAATACGACATGACCTGTGGGGTCCCACAGGGATCTATCCTGGGCCCGACCCTATGGAATGTCAGCTATGACGACATCTTCGAGCTGCCTCGCAAACCGAATGTGCACCTGGTCGGCTACGCGGACGATTTGGCGGTCGTGGTTCAGGGATGGAGCCGTGAGGAATTGGTGGAAGACACGGAGGAGGTGCTGGCAGACGTGGAGGAGTGGTTCCGCGAGAAGGGTCTCCAAATTGCCTTTCACAAAACAGAAGCAACCATCACGAGGGGAAGAAAGACGATCCGAGACCTGTCCTTCAGGTTCGGGGCACAAACAATCGACACTCGCCCCTCCCTCAAATATCTCGGAGTGGTCGTGGATCGGAACCTGAGGTTCACGGCGCACATCACCTACATAGTCAAGAAGGCGGAAAAATCTATGGCAGCGCTGAGGCGACTCATGCCTAACATCGCCGGCCCAGTCACGAGGAAGAGGAGGATCCTCGCTTCCGCAGCGGAGTCCATAGTTCTCTACGCGTGCACGGTATGGGCGGGAGCCCTAAAGTATAAGAAGTACAGAGATCAGCTCCTGGCATTGCAACGACGCCTAAACGTGAACGTGACGTGCGCCTACCGGACAGCTTCTTCGGAGGCCCTCTCCGTCGTGGCCGGCGTGGTCCCTATTGACCTTATGATCGATGAGCGGATGAGGTTACGAAATGGAACGGACGGCGTTTCCAAAAAAGAAGAGAGAGCGAACACCATTCAGAAGTGGCAAAATAGATGGGATGCGACCACCGCGAAGGCCCAATGGACCAAGCGCCTGATCGGGGAGATCAAACCATGGATGACCCGAGGCCACGGAGAAGTCAATTACTTCTTGACACAGTTCCTCACCGGCCACGGAGCCTTTGGCGACTATCTGTGCCGTATAAAAAAGAGGACGGCCAACACTTGCGTTTGCTGCCAGGAGGAGGACAGCCCAAGCCACGCATTCTTCGAATGTGCGGCGAGTATCAGGACGAAGGCCGAAGCGGAGGAAGAGCTGGGCAGCGAGCTAACACCTGAAACTGTTGTGGCAGCGATGCTGAGGGACGAGGAGAGCTGGAGAACGGTGGACGGCTATGTCACAGCAATACTGACAGCCAGAGATGTTGCGGAAAGGCAATTGGTGAGAAACCCGTAGATTGAAGTAGCAAGGCCAACCGGAATGATGATCAAAACCCCTACGGGCAGTTCCAAGCCGGGATATTTGGCAGAAGCAGGAGAGGTTTTTAGTGGGTAACCGACGTTGTGAGTCCCACACTACCACCGACATTGCACCGTCGTCGGTGGTGTGCATAAAGCATTTTCCTCTCCTTCAACAAAAAAAAAAAAAAAAAAAAAAAAAAAAAAAAAAGATATCGTGAAACTGAGGGAGCACGTTTTATCATTAAAGCACTTAAGTAATAGGTATCCTATTTTCACTAATGAGTACTTGCGACAAAAGCAACTATACCAACAAAATATGAAACTGAAGGAAATTGAGGTTAACGATACATATGTGATGTCTTCAAATAATAAAACAAAAGCAGTGTGGAATCTTATCCGTAAGAAACGCCAAAATTTCTCCAAGCTCTCAACTTTGCCAGAGAATGATGATTGTGATCAATTGTGTAATATGTTTGGTACTCATTTCACTTCTTTGGTTGATAATCTGTTGTTGAATACCTACGATACTGATGAGATACAATTTTCTGAGATTAACACTTCAATTATTACACATTCCAAATCCTTTTATGTAACACCTATTGCTGAGATGGATATAATTCGTGCTGTTGTCAAGTTGAATCCCACATCTGCCTTGGGATATGATTCAGTTCCGGCCTTTATTGTTAAGAAGTCGATTTCACATATCTCTACTCCACTGGCTTATCTAATCAATAATTCGTTTTTACAGGGAGTTTTTCCGAGTCGGTTGAAAACATCCCAAATTAAGCCTTTGTATAAGGGTGGAGATATTAATGATTTACAAAATTACCGACCCATTAGTGTCTTGCCCGTTTTTTCGAAGATTTACGAAATGCTTATGAACGAAAAAATTCTGAGTTTTTTTAAGGGCAATCAGTTGTTTTACAAGAACCAGCATGGATTTTTTTCAGGTAGATCAACGGACACGGCTTTGTTCAATTATTTGAAAACTATTTACACTTCGTTGGATGGGGGAAGTCCGTGTTTGGGGTTGTTTATAGACCTGTCCAAGGCTTTTGATTGTGTCAACCATTCCATATTGTTGCACAAAATGGAAGCTTATGGAGTAAACGGGGTTGGAATTGACTGGTTCCGCTCATACCTTTCGGAGAGAATTCAATCAATATCAATAGGGAATTCCAGATCAAGTAATAATATTTTGAATGTTGGAGTGCCGCAGGGTTCAGTATTGGGTCCTACATTATTTTTAATATACATAAATGATTTAGCTAGATCTCTAAGTACTGAATCTGAAGTAATATTGTATGCGGATGATATAAATTTAATCATAACGGGTGATACCCTAGGTGAGTTAACAGCACGGGCTCAGCTTGTCTACATGGATGTTCAGCGGTGGATGGCCAGGAACAGACTTATTATAAACAAAGCAAAGACAAAATGCATCCTATATAGGAATCGTGGCAAATACAATTTGCAGTCACTAACATTACCAAATGCAGATCAAATACCTTTAAGCCGAACCTGTCCATTCTTAGGTGTTACAGTAGATGAGAATTTACATTGGGGGAGTCAGATCGATGCTGTTTCCAACTGCTTGTCGAGGTTGTGTTTTGCGCTATATCAACTAAAGAAATCATGCAGTGCGTATGTTGTTAGAACGTTTTATTTCGCTAGTTTTCAGTCAAAGATGAGATATGTTTTAATTCATTGGGGACTGTGTACGGATGTAAACAGGGTTTTTATTATTCAAAAAAGATCTATAAGAATTATGTTTGGTTTGAGTTATCGAGAGTCTTGTAGGCAAGCTTGCAGAATTAATAGAATCCTGACGGTGTACGACTTGTATATATTTGAAATGTTGTGTTTTGTTCGTAAGTACTTACCTTATTTCCAAAGCGGCATTCGACATCGATATGGTACAAGAACAACTGATTATCTGTTAGTTATATAATGTACTACCAGTTCAGTTTAGGACAGTGAACATAGGTAAATTTAATTATACTCTGAAAGAATTTTTATTTTGTGTTAATTCGTATAGTCTGGCTGAGTTTTTTACAGCTTGTCAAAATTACTCTTGATTTTTCTTTTGTGTATTTTGTGACCTGTTTCAGATATGTATTGTATGTCTTATTCTGAAATAAATAGTATTCTATTCTATGAATGATATGGTTGCAAAAACAAAACATGTTATAAATCAATGTAAGAGCACTTTGACTGAGTTAACTCCACACCACCATTCTTTTGTCCTTATGAATTTTAATGTGCCCCAACTTTCCGCCCTCCCCAAATTACATAAAAAAGAAACTCTAGGTCTCCGGTTCGAATCCCACAGCACGCTTATTTTTAAAATTACTTCAATTTTGTCCGCTAAAACTAAACTTGTGACGTCACTGATCCAAAAAAAACAGCCCTCACAGATGTCAATAAGATAAGAACGAGATCAAAGGTCAGATAAGGTTATCAATGTCAAGTGACGTCAGAGAGGCTCACAGAGCGGTTCTGCGGCACTACCGGGTAGAGGTCTAATCAAGGTCGTGTCCCAGTACCCCTGTAGTTATCGTTAGCTATCGATAGTGCTAGTATCTATATGGTGCACGTGTATTTTTGTGCATATAAAGAAACTATTATTATTATTATTTAGGCAAAAAAACTTAAAATTCCTTACGTAGTATAAACGTTTGTTATTTTTAGCAATGTAGTAGTTTAGTTTAAATTCAAATTTAGTTCGTAAGACGAGCACTAGTGCACAAGACTGCACAAGTGCGGCTAGCGTTTAGCTCGAGTTGTCAGAGTGGTCGGACGTATTTTTGTACTCTCCGTTTCAAGTAAAATAAAGTGTTTTTAGTAAACCAGTGTGGACGTTTTATTGAAACAACTTAAGAGTAGCAATTTTATAAACGACAATTGGGTTGCCTACCCGTCGGCGTGTAGCAAGCTCGATGAGTGCTGCACTGATCGGAGCGCCGCCTGGCGGGACGCCTAGCACAACCTGGTCGAGGCGAACAACTGTCAATACCGTTCTCGAGTTGTTATTCGAGTTTGTATTTTTTAAAGGACCATAAAGGTTGTGTTATTCGTGTCTACTTGTGTTTAATACCGCTATTAGCTCAGAAGCGGGATAAAAATGCCGAGAGAACAAGTGAGATGTGGGTCAAGCAGCAGCGAAGAGTTACCAAGACGAAAGACAAGTGAAATATATAGACGAGAAAGGGAATCTCACTCGCTTTACACGCCCGAACTATCCTAAAGGAAGTCACGAGATGTTTTTCGCAACACAAGTGCAAAACGATGTCCAAGTTCACGTGAATCTAGCGAAGCACGCATTCATCGTTTGGAAATATTAGTCCATGCCAATGAGCCGCTAGCTACTTAAAATTGACCAATTAGGAGATATTCATGGTTGGGACGATGTAGAAAAGGCATATCATATGCAAAACGGCCTACGAGGTCTAGCGAAGAGCTGGTACGATAGCTTATGAAATATCGGCACTACTACGGCACTACATGGGATGCTTCACAGAATTAAACAACCAGCAGAAAACATGGCCACATATTATTATAATAAGGTTGAACTACTACAACTATGTGGTATAGAGGGTAGAAATACTGTATCATGTATAATTGATGGTCTAAGTAGTACAACAGTGAAGAATGGGGCACGTTCTGGTAAGTACGAAACGCCAGAAAATATATGATGATTATCTATCACGTGTGACGGAGGATGTACCCTCTCACCCAGTGGATAGGTCAAAACGCAGACGAGAAGATGCTGAAAAAGGGAACAACGAGCTGCATAAGAGCAAGATGGCAAAAGGGGAACGTCCTCATGAGCCGCAAATATAGAGATTAAAATGCTACAATTGTACCAAGGAAGGCCAGATTGCTTCTAAGTGTCCTAAACCTAAAATTGTTTGCAAAAGTTGCAACCAATTGGGTCACTTAACAAGTGATTGCAAAAGAAACAAATTGATGATGACAATGCAAGGAAAAACTGCAAAAGAAATCTAAGGGATATATTGACTCCGGCAGTGCAGCAGTAACCATAAGAGCGACCGAAGCAGTGTTATATTAATTCAGTTATATTAATGGTGACTGCCAGATGTATAATATAAAACGAGAAAGGATAGATACAAGAAGTATCAACACCTTACCAGCATAATATACATCGTTACATGCACGAAGCATCAATACCGAGCAACATTGAGTATGGACCAACTTTTGTCAGTTCTTTTAATTATTCCTGTGTTCGTGAGGCTGTGAAACTTGACGTATGCACTGAAGACGAGTGTAACACTCGAAACTAGTTTGCAAGAAGACAAATAAACATTTCTACATGAGACTCGCCTTTCCTTTTTCAACTCATATTCACACATAGAGCTGATGATAATGGAGATATTCCTAGCAATATATCCAATAATACAATATTTGTACGAAAAACACAATAGTAGTACGTGGATGGTTTTTTAGCGCCGCAGTCTAGCGTAATTCGACGCTTTGAAAAAAAAAATCAAAACAATGATGAACTTGTTATTGGTATGAAAGAAGCACGTGCGTTGTTGTATTATTAACACTGCCGTAAAAATATTAACACTACGTTTTTGATCAAGTACAGATCCATACATTTCAGGCCATAATTCTTTGTTGTTGAGTAGCTTTTAGACTAACTAGAGCAAAACTGCAAGTGGTCAATGTTTATGCGGACACAGAGCTTCTACGTGACGATGTCATGTGCAATCTCTTGACAATTTGATCGGTAGAAACTTCACAAAACTATCTCAGTTTGCATACACCAGAGTCGATAACAACTTGAAATTGGGCTGGAGAAACGAATACGTGTTCGCAGAACTTACTATTTCGGAAACGAGGGACTTGTTCGTGGCCAGGTGAACTTAATTTCCACAGTGAGGAATCAACATGAAGTTCTCCTACCAGTGGTCAACAACGGTGACTACGTTTGAGTGATTCAGAGCGGACAGATTATCGGTACGGTTCGCGATTTAGTGGTAAACATGATAAAGTTCCGATACGTGCGGAAATGCTACGTATAGGCAACGGGGCACGTTCGGTTAGTGGATTTTTGTAATCGGTATCGTGACTGTTTTGCTCTAAAGCTTACCGAACTTGGTAGCATGTTTATTAATTGCAAGTGGCGGTGTTGGCCGGCAGTGGTGGAGGCGCGGTGATAGGGAATTGTGACCCGCACTGCACTTCTTTGACGAGACCTGCATCTTGGCGTTTACGACGATGTTGGGAAAGCACGGACTTTGCTCTCGATATCTGTTGGTGAATGTAGGTACCAGTCAATGTGTTTATTGTGTTTCTTGAACAATGGTTTGCAGTGTGTAGGCTGGCTGATCTGTTCAATTGCTGCTACAGACTTTTTCTTATAAATTCTAATATTCTCCGCATGCTCAAGTATTTGTACCATTATGGAAAGAAATCGCAGCTAGGTATCTGGACGATATCCTAATTCCCGCAGTCAATTGGGAAGATATGTTGACGAAGTTGCCTTCGAGAGACTAAGGTCGGCTTACACTGAAGCTTCATAAATGCGAGTTCGGAGTTCGTTGATGCTGGGCGAGGACATTCTCCGGAGCAAATGAAACGTAAGAATAGGCCGAGTGTTACCGCCAGTTTTGAACAGTGTACACTGGCGCGAGAGTGGGAAAGTGCTTACGTTACTGTGGAGCAGTGTTGCCAGGTCTGGGAATGTTTCCCCATTGCGGGGAATTTCAACACCGTTTGGAGATTTGGGGAATTTTTTACACAATCAGGAGATTTTGTTTACTATTCTATTTAATAGAAATTTGATTTATTACAGAATTGTTCAATTTTGTTACATATACATATTATGGTATATTTTAACTTGACTATTTGGCTCAAATTTGGAAAACAGTTTTTAATACAAAGAATGCTGATTTTTCCACGACATATCCAAGTTTGACAATATTTATAAAAAATGTATTGTCTACCTAATAGTACTGCAGCTTTGGAGCGTATTTTCAGCGCAATTAACTGAAATAAAACAAAAATGTGCAACAGACTGAGCACGGAGACATCTACTCAAAAGGACTTCTAAAAAATACCAAAGGGCATCAAATTTTTATATACCGCATATGTTGTGTAAACATAGTAATAGCATGTATAGCTAAGCACCAAAATGCGATTTTAAGTTTTTTTCCGGAATTTATTTTTATTTGTTGAACCAAATTTGTTTTTTCAATTTCTTGTTTCTGGAGAAAAATATCAAATCTGGAGATACTTTGCCAGTCAGCCTGGGTAAAATAAATTTTTAACCTGGTAAGACTGCTGTGGGGTGTGCGCGTTGGTAGTATGTGTAAAGATCTTGAGAGGTCGTGCGCAAGCTGCGTACGTGATCAAACTCACAAGCCGTGATGCGGAGTCGAGTAGAAGCCGTAAAGCGCATCGAGCGGACGCGTGTGTCGCGAAAGGTACGCGGTGAGTACGGGCAAAGACAACAAATACGTGAGTGCAACGTTTGTGTACGAATTAAGCTTGATTTATGCTATGCGTGCGTGTCCGACAGGCAGCCGACCGTCAAAATATTCGTACATGCAAAATATATCGAACCACATTCACATCACCCATCGCCGACACGGCATAGAATTATCGTCGAGAATATTTTGATGGACGGAGCGGCAGCCTGCCGTGCAGGAAACGGGCGCCTGCGTATAGTGCGAATACGAGAACACGGCTTAGCACCGTCAGTTACTCGTATTTCTAAATCGCGAGTTGTTGAATTGCCTCCTTGTCGGGGTAGCTGGGTTAAATGAGAACGGTTGTCATTCTAGTCCGGTTGAACTTTAGCTATATTTGCTTCTCCAATAAAATTATGCACTAAACATGTTGCGAGAGCTATTTGTTCGGCATATTCTGGTTTACTTTTCAATACTCTTTGGTATATGCGAAATCTTTGGGTTAAAATTCCGAACGCATTTTCCACAACCCTGCGCGCTCGCGATAAACGATAATTAAAATTTGCTCGCGATAAACGATAATTAAAATTTGTTTTTGTTGCGTTGTCTTTGATTTGTGGTCCAGGATATGGCCGTAACAAATAAGTTTTTAATGGGAAAGTTTCGTCCCCGATAATGACATATGGCATGGACCCTGCATTCCTGGAAGAGAGGCGCCTACAGGAATGTTCATTTGTCCATTTTCAAACCGTTTTCTTATAGCTGAATGGCTGAAAATACCAGCATCACTACTTTTTCTATAGGCTCCAATATCGACTGCTAAATTTGAAAAACTGCTATAAATTTGTATTGGGCATCTACTATCGCCATTAATACTATGGAATAAGTGTTCTTATAATTAAAAAAGTAAGAACCACTGTTTCCCATCAACAGCACCCACGGAGTTTGGAAAATTCCACAATTTCCAAAACTCGTTGGCGATTTTTTCCCAATCCTCTTCCCTGGGAATAGGCATTACTTTCGTCGTTAATCTGGCAATTAGCTCAAACGGTGGTATGTCCTAATCGGTAACTAAAGGCTATGGATAGCATTGAATCTCCTGTGGCGAGAAATCTGAAAAACAAAAAATAAATAAAAATAATCAGGGAAATAATTCTATATTGGTTATATTGTTTACAACTAGATGTTTATAGTTAATTGGCATTAATATGATATGCTTCTATGTACTGTACAGGGTAACTTTGTAAAACAAGATGGGCCAATCTTATAGTTCACTACAGACGGGCGTTGAGATGCCACAAAACCACAAGGCAGGCAGCTACGAAAAAAAAGATATGGAAATATGAGGATGCAATGGACTTCTTGAAGCCATTTTTTTCAAGAGAGAGAGACTGCGTCAAATTTTCCTTCCCAGGACGGTGAACTCGAAGAACAAAACGATACTTTGCAACATAATACAGATAGTTTAGATGACACGCCTTCACCGGTCGCTGCATTGATGCCTTTCTTGTTGGAATAGGCGAAACAATAAAAACATTTCCGGCAACATCACAACATCTTGCAAAATCTAAAATATTTGAAGTAGTGTCTGACATGGAAAGTGACATTTTAATGGGAAGACAAACTACATCTACAATAGTTCATGGTACAATATTTCACCTCCTATGTCAACAGGCACACCAACTTTTCACTCTCTACAACTAGCTTCAACATCGACCAAAAATCAAATTTTGGCCACACAACTGCAGGGACCACAGTTTGTATACAATCACAACCTATACACTACTACTCCTTCACCTTATTCTGGTTCAAGAAGTGGCGATTATCAGCCAAGCGGACACGATAATTAGTTTAGTTATGTATTTTAAGTATTTATTTTGTATTACTTATTAGGTATGAACTTCATATTGTTACTATTGCATTGTAGAAAGGACAATAATAAACTTACCTCAAACGAACGGGTAATTTTTCCATAGGTGTTATTGCTTCTCTGAAGGTAGTATTTGACTTGCGGGTGGTTTCTTCAATATTTGTCAAAAATGATAAAATTGGTACTTGAACATACGAAAGTATTGATGAAATTTAAATTCGTCATCCAATGACTCCTTATATAGTGTGAAAAATTCTCCCTCTGTCTTTCTATTTAATAATGATTTATGCACCCATATTTTTTTTTCTTATTTGTCGCTCTTCTTCTTCCTCTCTTCATCTAACTACAAAGCAATTGCACATAGATCACTGTTACTAAATCTTTTAAACATTGCAAAACACTCTTGTTACACTGCCGAGCGGTATAAGAATGATATCCGATCACCGACAGTCGTCGACTATTGATGAACGGCTGACGGACGTGTGCTGGTCGGATAGTCAGAATGGTAGGCACTTTTGATGTACGGTTGATGGACGGGTACGGGTCGGAACGTAGATGTATAATGTAAATCCAGCTTTACGCGTGGATCGCGAATGAGTTAACGATAAAAGAGGCCCACCCGTACGTTTATAACTACTTGTTATCAGAGGCAGTATAATTCCCATAGTTCAGTAAGGCATAGTTACCAAGAGACGCGAATGCTGCATGTCTGCAGTTTCCGTAGATTAAGTTCCCGCTCGCAGATTCCGAGAAACGCTATTGTCCATTTGTTGTAGATTTTAGATAGCTTTCTATTACCTAGATGTAACGACGTTTTGAGTAAAATAAAGTATCTTTATCCAAAGTATTGTTTTATTGAAAAGTAGTGATCTCTGTCATTAAAAAGAGAATGCCAAGGAGATGAAACACCAGGAAGATACCAGCAGATCATCAGGAATAAGGCGAGCTTGGGAAAGCAACCAATAATTTCAATAATTCCTATCCCACTACGTAATTGGCGCAGTCGATATTGGAAGTCTTCACGCATCAAACTTTCCGGTTCAATTCAATGGTTTAGATTTAGAAGATTTCAAGATACCTACAGTTACCCAAAATTCCGACAGGGCACATGGAAGGTGGTGCAACAGTGCAGTGTGTGTGTGTGCAAAGGTCTTTTAAGGGAGTGAAATCAAACTCTTTCGCACACGATAATAAAACAACGTCGAACGCAGACATCGAGGTGATTTTACATCGCGGATCAGATTCTCCACGACAACACCAGTACATTATTGTAAGTAAATTCAAACGTTTTCTGTAATTTGTATTAATAGTAATATTTCATGAATAGAAATAGATCTTGTTCTCCTGTCGCAACAGGTAACGCAGGTAACTATAATAATCACATTAATAACATGGCTATTCCGATTTCAAGTGTGGAAATTAGTTGCGTTTAATTAAATTATTAAATTAGTATTATTCCCAAGTTTTCCGAGAGATTTTCGCGTGCTACCGCTATTTCTCGAGATAGCTGACAATTTTTATTTGAGATCAAAACAACCAAGCAGTCCCTAATTGCGTTAGTGGCCTGTACTAAAAGTAGACTTGATAGCGAGTCACTGCGTCTAATCGCTAGTAGACAACTCAATACGAAAGATGTAGGTAGGCATTACGTTAGATGTACTCGGATCCATGGTTTGCAAATAAATTGGAACTGGACATGACTAATTTTGTACCCAGAAATAATAATGTTGTTCACATTCGAAATGAAATAAGAGAATCATTAATAACATAAGCTTTCTATAATACAAAATTAACCATGAACGCTGTTTATAACGATGCAACGAGAAATGTAAAATCGGCAGTATAAAAGCATTGCAAGCGTTTATTAAGTCAATAATGTTTGTTAATCCTAAATTCGATGATTACTTAGTAACTAAAAGTCCTTTAGGTTTGGATCAAGCAATTGCAAATTTTCTGCATTAAATCGATTCACTACACAGGGTAGAGTTAATAAATCCATGCCTAATTTTCATAAACCTAGGGTTCAAACTGCGCAGAGTTATCGCACAGAACAAATCTTGCCAAATAATGCTATCCCAAATTATAGTCAGTCAACAACTTATAATCCATCACGAAATGGCCAATCTTCACAAAATGACAAAGTTCCACAGCCATTCAATTATAAACCAATACCAACAGTTAAGTTACTTCCACATGGTAATCATTGAATGGGAGATCATTCAATTTTCCACAAAATCCGTAACCGATTAAGGTAGACCCATCCAGTTATAGGACTTGATTACCCAAACAACAAAATTGTAACACTGTATTTTTCAACACGATACAGCTGATCTAAATGAATGACACACTGACGAAGATTATGAGCTTCTAGACGAACAAAGTCCTTTGGATAATCAAGATAATAACGAAAACCTTTTCACACCGGCCTATCGCAATAATATAACATAACGTTTGATAATATCATAATTGGTTGTATAGTGCAGTGTTCCGCAAAGGGTGTGCCGCGGCACACTGGTGTACCGTGGTCCTTAGTTGGTGTGCCGCGGAAAAATGTCAAGTTTTATCAAAAAGTTCGGAAGATAATACGCTTGCACATCGCTGAGAGTTATGCAGCCTAAGCTTGTTCATCGAAAATGATGAGAGCTATATAAGTTATGGGTTTACTTATTGCGGAGACGAATCATGCCCAAACCCAAAATGTCTTGTCTGTGGGGAAACATTGGGTAATAATTCGATGGTGGCTCAAAGAGACAAAGCTTTTTTTCTACGTTTGCAAGACCAGTGTAAGAAACAGGCAACTCTGATGAATTCGTCTTTCAGAACATCAGACAAAGCGCAAAAACCGAGCTACGTGATCGCTAATATGTTAGTTAAATCCAAGAAGCCTCATTCTCTCGCTGAAACTTTAATTCTACCTGTCTGCAAAGAAGTTGTCAAGATTATGATTAGCCAAGCAGCCGCTAAGGAAATCGAAAAAATACCAGCGTCAGCAGATACGATCTCGCATCGCATTAATGATATTTCTAGCGACATTCAATCCACGTTAATTGAAAAATTAAGGCCTAGTGGAGCTTTTGCGCTGCAAATCGACGAGTCTACTGATATCAGTGGTCATGCGCATCTTATTGCAAATGTTAGGTACACTGACTGGGTATGAAATAAAAGAGGACTTTTTATTTTGTTTGCGACTACCTGGTTATACTACTGGAGAAGAAATATTCAAAGTAACAGACCAGTACTTCAGTGAGCATAGTTTGGAATGGCACAACTGTATAAGCATTTGCACAGACGGAGTAGCAGCTATGACGGGAAAAATTAGGGGGTTTATAACCAGGGCTTCTGAAAAACCCTAATATTAAACACTTCCATTGCTTTTTACACAGGGAAGCACTGATGGAGAAGTTTTTTCCCGATGAATTGTCGTCTGTCCTACAAAATGTCGTCAAAATTGTCAATTATATCAAGTCGCGACCTCTGAACTCTCGTCTGTTTAATGCATTGTGCCAGGAAATGGGAGCAGATCATCAGTCACTTCTGTTTCATGCAGAAGTACGATGGCTTTCTCGCGGAAAAGTACTTTCTCGGATTTACGAGCTAGAAAATGAGACCCAGACATTTTTAGAGGCCCAGGGTTCAGATTTTGCTTCTCTTTTTAAAAAAGAAGAATGGGTAGCAAAACTTGCATATCTGGCAGACATATTTGCTCATTTAAATGAGCTCAACAAAAAAATGCAAGGCAGGAATTCTAATATTTTAACGTCCTCGGACAAGATTGAAAGCTTTCGTGCTAAGTTGGTGTTATGGATCAGCCACGCTACCAATGGTAGTAACGAAATGTTTCCAAATGTCATGGAGTGAAACACTTGGAGCTATTAGCAGAAAAAATTAACTCTTATTTTCCCAACTGTGACCTGCAACCTATGGACTGGGTAAGAAATCCATTCTCAGGTAGCATTTCCCTTGGACACATCGATAAATGAGCAGGATGAATTCATGGAGCTAAAACCTGACGGACATTAAAACTAAAATTTTCCGAAATAGAGCTGGCACATTTTTGGTTGCACATAAAAAATGAGTATCCACTGCTGTCAAAGCGTGCTATTGCAATTCTCTTACCATTTGCCACGACCTACCTATGCGAATTGCGGTTTTCAACTCTCACTACGATTAAATCAAAAAAAAGAGAACGCCTGCGGACGATCGACGAAGAGATTAGAGCAGCCCTATCAGCAATTGCTCCAAATTTTGATCGCCTATGCTCACTTAAGCAGGCTCACGTTTCTCATTAATAATATTTTCGTGTTATACTGAATTTAATAATAAATAAATATTAAATAGACATTGGTTTTTCTTTGGTGTACCTCGAAAATGTCTTGATTTGGTAGGTGTACCTTCAACATAAAAAGTTTGCGGAACACTGGTATAGTGGACTGTATTACTAATGTAGGGGTGGAGGATTTTGAACTGGATTGTGTGTACGTACGATACTTGTTGCTGATTATAAAAATATCAAAACCGAAAAAAATCTCATTTGGCGCTTTGCCCTTGGAAGAAATTTGTTTAAATAGTAACGGTCATAAACAGTTGCCTTTCATTATAATACCAGAAGTGAAAAACGCACGCTTCGTTATTGATACAGGCGCAACGGAGAGTACGATTGATCCAGACATGAGTGATTTGTACTCCACATATCTTCTTTATTATCCGTCTTGAATTAGAATAATTCCCGCTGTTACTCATCACCAATTTATTGCGCAAACCCCAGCATTCAGTAGTATTAAATCAAACAAAAACAATTTTCGATGGAATGTTAAGTTTTCTACTAAATTTATGGGACTAATAGGATCCTCTATATTAAAAAATTGGATGCGCAAATTACTTATAAAGTTAAGTTTGTCAATTTAATTATTATGGGCGCCATCTGCGCGGGCGAACTTAATTACAATGTCGTGAATAACGGCCTTTATAACTATAATAAGGTCTAATTTTGATTCATGCGGTGCTTGGCCTTTTATTAATTGATTTACTTCTTGTTAACCTGTAGATTTGGCAGCTGAGGATGGACCTGCGGTCCGAAACGCGTCCCAAGTATATAATATAATAAACACTGTGCATGAGGGAAGAGTTTGTTTAATTTACTTATTTAAACACATTAAGGCACTATGAATCTTAATATCATCTGTAATGTTCTGATATTTATAAGGTTTATGCAAAGTAAAGAACGCCTTTCAGCTCGGTTCAACCTTCAATAGTGTTTGTATGATAACGGGCAAATGCTGCCAAAAGTAAGTCACAGCAGTCAGTCAGGTATAGAGCGTTGAACGGAGCGTAGCGATTACATTATAGAATTGTATAGAATTTGTATAGAATTGTGTAGAATTGTATAGAATATTTCGCGAAAACATGGCGATTGCTTGTGCAATTTGTTCAAAGAATATATCAAGATACGATGACTATGTTAGTTGCAAAAATGAGTGCAAGAAGAATTATCATATAAACTGTGCCTTGGTGTCAATGGAAGAGTTCGTAGCAATGAAGGCGGAAGGTTCTGTGAAGGATTGGAGTTGTTCAGCATGTGCGACAGACCTAACCTCAGTTGAAGACCAAAAACATAACCAAGACGTAAAGATAGAGATGAAAGAGCTCGAGAAATTGATGCGGGATGAAATTCAGGCTGCTGTAAGTGCTATTACTGAGACTTTAAAAACTACTATGGAGAAGGAAATCAATAAAATTCTAAAGGATAATAAAATGCTGAAAAGCGAAATACAATCATTGAAAATGATAATTCTAGAGAAGGGATCTGGAGTAAAAATACAGGAACCTGTACCATACAAGCATACGAACCAAAATGTAAAACAGGGTTCTTCGCAACACTTAGAAAAATCACCAATAGGTGGCGTTGTAAACGATAAACGTAATGTGAATAAAGAAAAGTTATCAACTCTGCAGGTTGCAACATCATTAACAACCGCAAACTCAACACCATCATCACCAACTACAACAATAACTTACGCAGAAAAAACAAAAACCACACCGCTTGAAGCTGTAAAAAACCTTAAAGCCAATGTTGGTAAACAAAAGCCGAAAAGATACATTTTTAATGGAACAGGTGAAGATCAGCAGCTACCTACAGCTAAAAAAATTTCCTATAAGTGGCTTTTTGTCAGTCGCGTGGGAAAGCATGTATCCACCGAAGATGTTGTCCAGTTCCTTAAGAAAAAAGAAGACGCTCCCTTCGTTGTCGAGAAAATAGAACCTAAAATTAAAGAGGCTAACTATACTTCCTTCAAGATCGGGGTTCCAGACCAGGTCCATGAAAAGGCGATGGAGTGTTCCTTTTGGCCAAAAGGTGTGCTTGTAAATCGTTTCTTTTTTAGGAAGAATAATGTAAATTTTCAGAAAGTACAGCCAACTCAGGGAGGCTTATGATAGAGAAATTTTGTATAGGGTGATGTATATATTTATAATATGATGTATAGGGTTCGTATGCTTGTATGGTACAGGTTCCTGTATTTTTACTCCAGATCCCTTCTCTAGAATTATCATTTTCAATGATTGTATTTCGCTTTTCAGCATTTTATTATCCTTTAGAATTTTATTGATTTCCTTCTCCATAGTAGTTTTTAAAGTCTCAGTAATAGCACTTACAGCAGCCTGAATTTCATCCCGCATCAATTTCTCGAGCTCTTTCATCTCTATCTTTACGTCTTGGTTATGTTTTTGGTCTTCAACTGAGGTTAGGTCTGTCGCACATGCTGAACAACTCCAATCCTTCACAGAACCTTCCGCCTTCATTGCTACGAACTCTTCCATTGACACCAAGGCACAGTTTATATGATAATTCTTCTTGCACTCATTTTTGCAACTAACATAGTCATCGTATCTTGATATATTCTTTGAACAAATTGCACAAGCAATCGCCATGTTTTCGCGAAATATTCTATACAATTCTACACAATTCTATACAAATTCTATACAATTCTATAATGTAATCGCTACGCTCCGTTCAACGCTCTATACCTGACTGACTGCTGTGACTTACTTTTGGCAGCATTTGCCCGTTATCATACAAACACTATTGAAGGTTGAACCGAGCTGAAAGGCGTTCTTTACTTTGTATAAACCTTATAAATATCAGAACATTACAGATGATATTAAGATTCATAGTGCCTTAATGTGTTTAAATAAGTAAATTAAACAAACTCTTCCCTCATGCACAGTGTTTATTATATTATATACTTGGGACGCGTTTCGGACCGCAGGTCCATCCTCAGCTGCCAAATCTACAGGTTAACAAGAAGTAAATCAATTAATAAAAGGCCAAGCACCGCATGAATCAAAATTAGACCTTATTATAGTTATAAAGGCCGTTATTCACGACATTGTAATTAAGTTCGCCCGCGCAGATGGCGCCCATAATAATTAAATTGACAAACTTAACTTTATAAGTAATTTGCGCATCCAATTTTTTAATATAGAGGATCCTATTAGTCCCATAAATTTAGTAGAAAACTTAACATTCCATCGAAAATTGTTTTTGTTTGATTTAATACTACTGTGTGGTTTTAAATGTTTTAAAAAAAATTTAAAAAAAATTACAAAAATGAATTCACATTATCCCACAAAAAAAACATGTTACAAGGTTTTTATAGCCGGTGAGTTCATGAACTCTTCTACTGAATAAAAAGCATTTTGTAATAAAAAGTCTTTAAACCTGTGTGCGAATCTACTTGTCGTTAGAGACTTTATGTCATTTCCCATACTATTGTAAAACGTTATTCCTTGATACACAGCAGAACGCTGGGTCGTGGTTAGTCTGTGGTAAGGTATTCTCAAAGTATGCTCTTGCCGCGTTAGGTAAGAATGTATATCTGCCTGACGTTCAAACGTGGAAAGATTCTCTTTAATGTACATCACGCAATTAAATATGAACATCGATGGAACAGTCAGTACATTCATCCCCACAAAAATTTGCTTGCAATGCTCATAATGACTTACTCCCGCCATTATTCGCAGGACCTTTTTTTGCGCAATAAAAACTCTCTGCAGGAAAGTGGTACTTCCCCAGAGGATAACGCTATAGTTAATTCTGCTATGGAAGTTTGAGCAATATAGCAGTTTTGCAGTTCTGGTATCAGTCATTTCAGTAACTTTACGGATCTGATAAGTAGAGATGCTCAGTTTTTTGCATAGGTCATCTATATGCTCTTGCCAATTTAGTCCGTCGTGCAAATATACTCCAAGTACTTTCACTGCTTCTTTGTTATTGTCGGATCGAATACTGAAGGTTAACTTTTCTGTTTTCTCGGCATTCAGCTTGAGTTTGTTTGAGCTGAACCATTCAGTTACCTCCTGCATAGATCTTAATTCCCTTTGCCTTAGTTCATTTTCCGTGCTTGCCTCGGTGTACAGGGTTGTATCATCGGCAAAGATGGTCATGCTGCACGATGGGGCACAACAACTCAAATCATTTATGTACACCACAAACAAAATTCCGCCCAAAATAGATCCTTGTGGTACGCCTTGCGTTATTGCTTTACTGGATGACACTTTACCATTAATTTCTACTATCTGCTCTCGATTATGTAAGTAATTCCTGAATATATCCAACGCACTTCCCCTTATTCCGTAATACTCCAGCTTGCTTATGAGTATGTCATGACTAACACAGTCGAAGGCTTTGGACAAATCCAGAAATATTGCCGAAGACCTCGATGCACCATCCATTCCGGCAAGCACCTCCTCCAGAAGGCCCACCAGAGCTCTCACCGTTGATCGACCCTTTTGGTAACCATGTTGTTCTTTGCACAGTGCCTGTGTAGCTTCCAAGTAATTTACCAGCCTCGTCATCAAAATTTTTTCAAAAATCTTTGAAAACACTGGCAATATTGATATCGGACGATAGTTGTTAGGATCATCTATGTCGCCTTTCTTGTGCAGTGGAACAATCTTTTTTTTAGTTGATTCGGAAACACTCCCTGAACGAAGCATTTATTTATCACCGACGATAGTGGTTCTGAAATAGTATTAGACGTAAATTTCAATGTTTTTGCTGTCAGTCCATAAATATCTTCGCATTTGGATAACTTAAGGCTAGATATAATGTCTTGTACTTCGTACTTATTCGTTGGCGAAAGAAAGAAAGATGCACTTCTATTGTGTGACAGTTTCCGCAGGTGTTGTTCCGGTGTAGAATCTGCCAATGGAATGCTATTTAGTGTTGTTGCCGGTATGGAAGCAAAGAAATTGCTTACCTCTTCCGGGTCTAGATGTTCATTAGAAGCCTGCTTTTTCCTTAATTTAATTGTAGAGTTAATTAATTTCCAAGCTGATATGCAGCGGTTTTCAGATGATTCTATAAATTTCTTGTTATAGTTCAGTTTCTGCTGTCGTATCATTTCTCTATATTCTGCTCTATACTGTCTGTAGATTTGTTCCGCTTCTTTAGTTCTTGCTACATTGAACATGATTTGCAGCGCTGATAGTTGGTTTCTTGCTTTTTGCATGTTTGCGCAGAACCACTTTGGCCTGCCATAATTGGTAGCCGCTCGGTAGGTGAGTGGGCTACAGGTCTCATTAAAGATGCCGACAAACTTTCGGAAGAAAACGTCGAAACCATCCAACGCCGAACAAATACCAACGGCAGGGGTCCAGTCGACATTCCTCAAACAATCTGACATACTTTCAAGATTTCTTTGGCTGGTATTTCTCTTTGAAATAACAGTGTTTGTGTGTGTTTGTGTTGTGGAGTACTTGACGCTCACACAATGATGGTCAGACAACATCGGATCAAATACATCCACTATTAAATCTTCTTTAGGAATAGACGTAAATACATTATCTAGGCAGCTGGAAGTTTCTGAAGTAACTCTCGTCGCCATCTGCACATAGTGTGAGAGGTTGAAGGAACGACAAAGATCCACCAGACTACTGCACTCTGCTGATTTTCTCAAGAAATTAACATTAAAGTCTCCAACTAACACGATGTTAAAATTAAACTTGCTTAAATATATTAGCAGGTGCTCTAAATTTAATATAAACAGCTCATAACTACCCAATGGTGAACGGTAGCAAGTAGCAATTATCATTTTTAATGATGGTATTTTAATTACGGCAGTTTCTATAGTTTTTTCCTGATTTAAATGTGAACAATCCAAGCCCTCAAATTGCACATTATTGTTTACAAAAATACATACACCTCCGTGAATATAAGTACTTCTACAAAACTGAGAAGCCAGCTCATAATTTGGAATATTTACACTTAAAATTTCATCATTGGTTAACCAATGCTCGGCCACACACACTACATCAGCATTAAGATCAGATAAAAATATTATAAATGATATCAACATACAATGTTTAAGAAACAAGGTAGATAGCTTTGAAATATTTTTATCTGATCTTAATGCTGATGTAGTGTGTGTGGCCGAGCATTGGTTAACCAATGATGAAATTTTAAGTGTAAATATTCCAAATTATGAGCTGGCTTCTCAGTTTTGTAGAAGTACTTATATTCACGGAGGTGTATGTATTTTTGTAAACAATAATGTGCAATTTGAGGGCTTGGATTGTTCACATTTAAATCAGGAAAAAACTATAGAAACTGCCGTAATTAAAATACCATCATTAAAAATGATAATTGCTACTTGCTACCGTTCACCATTGGGTAGTTATGAGCATTTTATATTAAATTTAGAGCACCTGCTAATATATTTAAGCAAGTTTAATTTTAACATCGTGTTAGTTGGAGACTTTAATGTTAATTTCTTGAGAAAATCAGCAGAGTGCAGTAGTCTGGTGGATCTTTGTCGTTCCTTCAACCTCTCACACTATGTGCAGATGGCGACGAGAGTTACTTCAGAAACTTCCAGCTGCCTAGATAATGTATTTACGTCTATTCCTAAAGAAGATTTAATAGTGGATGTATTTGATCCGATGTTGTCTGACCATCATTGTGTGAGCGTCAAGTACTCCACAACACAAACACACACAAACACTGTTATTTCAAAGAGAAATACCAGCCAAAGAAATCTTGAAAGTATGTCAGATTGTTTGAGGAATGTCGACTGGACCCCTGCCGTTGGTATTTGTTCGGCGTTGGATGGTTTCGACGTTTTCTTCCGAAAGTTTGTCGGCATCTTTAATGAGACCTGTAGCCCACTCACCTACCGAGCGGCTACCAATTATGGCAGGCCAAAGTGGTTCTGCGCAAACATGCAAAAAGCAAGAAACCAACTATCAGCGCTGCAAATCATGTTCAATGTAGCAAGAACTAAAGAAGCGGAACAAATCTACAGACAGTATAGAGCAGAATATAGAGAAATGATACGACAGCAGAAACTGAACTATAACAAGAAATTTATAGAATCATCTGAAAACCGCTGCATATCAGCTTGGAAATTAATTAACTCTACAATTAAATTAAGGAAAAAGCAGGCTTCTAATGAACATCTAGACCCGGAAGAGGTAAGCAATTTCTTTGCTTCCATACCGGCAACAACACTAAATAGCATTCCATTGGCAGATTCTACACCGGAACAACACCTGCGGAAACTGTCACACAATAGAAGTGCATCTTTCTTTCTTTCGCCAACGAATAAGTACGAAGTACAAGACATTATATCTAGCCTTAAGTTATCCAAATGCGAAGATATTTATGGACTGACAGCAAAAACATTGAAATTTACGTCTAATACTATTTCAGAACCACTATCGTCGGTGATAAATAAATGCTTGGTTCAGGGAGTGTTTCCGAATCAACTAAAAAAAAGATTGTTCCACTGCACAAGAAAGGCGACATAGATGATCCTAACAACTATCGTCCGATATCAATATTGCCAGTGTTTTCAAAGATTTTTGAAAAAATTTTGATGACGAGGCTGGTAAATTACTTGGAAGCTACACAGGCACTGTGCAAAGAACAACATGGTTACCAAAAGGGTCGATCAACGGTGAGAGCTCTGGTGGGCCTTCTGGAGGAGGTGCTTGCCGGAATGGATGGTGCATCGAGGTCTTCGGCAATATTTCTGGATTTGTCCAAAGCCTTCGACTGTGTTAGTCATGACATACTCATAAGCAAGCTGGAGTATTACGGAATAAGGGGAAGTGCGTTGGATATATTCAGGAATTACTTACATAATCGAGAGCAGATAGTAGAAATTAATGGTAAAGTGTCATCCAGTAAAGCAATAACGCAAGGCGTACCACAAGGATCTATTTTGGGCGGAATTTTGTTTGTGGTGTACATAAATGATTTGAGTTGTTGTGCCCCATCGTGCAGCATGACCATCTTTGCCGATGATACAACCCTGTACACCGAGGCAAGCACGGAAAATGAACTAAGGCAAAGGGAATTAAGATCTATGCAGGAGGTAACTGAATGGTTCAGCTCAAACAAACTCAAGCTGAATGCCGAGAAAACAGAAAAGTTAACCTTCAGTATTCGATCCGACAATAACAAAGAAGCAGTGAAAGTACTTGGAGTATATTTGCACGACGGACTAAATTGGCAAGAGCATATAGATGACCTATGCAAAAAACTGAGCATCTCTACTTATCAGATCCGTAAAGTTACTGAAATGACTGATACCAGAACTGCAAAACTGCTATATTGCTCAAACTTCCATAGCAGAATTAACTATAGCGTTATCCTCTGGGGAAGTACCACTTTCCTGCAGAGAGTTTTTATTGCGCAAAAAAAGGTCCTGCGAATAATGGCGGGAGTAAGTCATTATGAGCATTGCAAGCAAATTTTTGTGGGGATGAATGTACTGACTGTTCCATCGATGTTCATATTTAATTGCGTGATGTACATTAAAGAGAATCTTTCCACGTTTGAACGTCAGGCAGATATACATTCTTACCTAACGCGGCAAGAGCATACTTTGAGAATACCTTACCACAGACTAACCACGACCCAGCGTTCTGCTGTGTATCAAGGAATAACGTTTTACAATAGTATGGGAAATGACATAAAGTCTCTAACGACAAGTAGATTCGCACACAGGTTTAAAGACTTTTTATTACAAAATGCTTTTTATTCAGTAGAAGAGTTCATGAACTCACCGGCTATAAAAACCTTGTAACATGTTTTTTTTTGTGGGATAATGTGAATTCATTTTTGTAATTTTTTTTAAATTTTTTTTAAAACATTTAAAACCACACAAACATTTATTTGTGTGGTTTTTGGATGTGTAACCGAGTTGTTATTGTTATTACTTATTATATTTGTCTGACTTTCTGTAAACGTATTGTTTTTGGGAAATAAAATTATTATTATTATTATTACATTAAATAACAAGTTGTGTTTTATTTAATCCGGAAGTGTTAAGTATTAAGTGAATTATACATTGGCGACGAGGATAAAACAATATTAAAAGCAGAGTAAGTACTTTTACAAAACGGCCGCTATGGAACTACTAAATCGTAAATGAAAAAATAGTTAATTATTTATCAATATAATATTACGCATTAGGGAACTACAGGCGATACAACCGTTAGGCTTGCGCGGGCACTGAAAAGTGTGCAATGTTACAAGGAAACAGATGATAACTAGCGAATTAGGGACTTGCTTTCCGAAAATTAAATGAACGAAGGCTAGTTGAGCTGTTAGGGGTATCGGCCGTGTATGTTCGGACCTGCGGTATCCAATTTTATGAACCTAATGAGATGAAAATTTAAGGGTCAAAGAAAAGTGAATTTTGGAAACGATATCTGTCGAAATGACGAGTTTAACCGTTCTTGAATGTATTGACTGCGACGGCGAGGTGGCGTTGGTTGGACAGAGATGGTAACGATGGAGAAGGGCGTTCCAGATATATATTGATGTAGCCGACATCATAACAGCTTCAAAAAGGCGATCTACTCTCCTCCATACGGGCGGCGTGCCTGGAGCACATGTAGAAGAATCGGCTGAGTTCGATATCTATCAGGTAGCATTAAATAAATTAGATGAATATTTCGCCCCACAACAAAGTAAAGTTTATGAGCGACACATATTTCGACTTATAAAATAGGAACAGGGTGAAACGTTTGAGAAATTCTTGGTTAGATTGCGACATCAAGCGGCGAAGTGCAGCTTTTCAAACATAGATGAAAATTAAATAGACCAAATTGTGAAAAAATGCCATTCCGTCGAACTACAGAGAAAAATTCTGGCTGCAGGAGACACTATTGCTCTATATACCATCATATCGGAATTCGGGGCAAATTCAAGTAACTGTTACAAGTCAACAGACATAAATAAAGTGGAAAGCCGGAGCTCAGGAACTCGAAAAAGAATGGAGTGTACACGCTGTGGCGATAACGTCAAAACGACGATAAATGTCCAGCCAGAAACAAAATTTGCTCAAAATGCGGATTTAGAGGTCATTTCAAAATATGTTGCAGAACATCAAGTAGAAAAGGAAGAACCATGAAGAGAGGATTAAAATACAGGGAAAAGATCGGAACCAGAATATACAAGAACCGAAGCAAAAGCAGAAGCTTATTACGTTTTCCATATCGATGAGGACGACGCGGTGTTGAAATGTAACGTAGATGGAATTTCAGTAGAGGTGTTAGTAGATTCAGGTAGCAAATGCAACCTTCTAACTGATAAAACATGGAAATTTCTGAAGAAATCTAAGATACAGGTATGGAACCAAACTAAAAATTCAGATAAAATATTTGTGGCATATGGCAGCAATCAACCATTGAAGGTGTTAGGTTCTTTTGATGCTAGAGTAAGCATTGGAAATGCAATGAAAACCACAGCATTTTATGTTATACAAAATGGAACCAAGGACCTGTTATGAAAAACAACTGCCATGGCATTAGAAGTCTTAAAAATAGGTGTGCAGACAATTCCAGTACAACCATTTCCTAAATTCAAAGACGTTATAGTTGACATTCCCATTGATGAAAACATAAAACCTGTGATTCAACCATGTAGACGAGTGCCAATACCGTTGGAAGGAAAACTTGAATCCAAACTCACGGAGCTTGAAAAGGCAGATATCATTGAAGCTGTTAATGAACCAGCGAAATGGATTTCCCCAATAGTACCGGTCTTAAAAGGCAATGGGGAGATACGTATTTAAATCTATATGAGGCGAGCCAATGAACCTATTATAAGAGAAAACCATCCACTACCGACAATGGATACATTGCTCCCACAATTCAGAAATTCAAGGCTTTTCTCTAAGTTGGACATAAAAAATGCTTTCCACCAAATCAAAATTTCTACAGCTTCCAGATCTATAACGACATTCATAAGTACCAAGGGTTTATTTCGGTACAAGCGGCTCATGTTTGGGATAACATGTGCACCGGAGATGTTCCAGAAAATTATGTACAGATTACTATCCAAATGCGAGGGTTCCATATTTAACCGAACAGTTATCCGATGTGTCCATTGACGATCCGTATCGAGACAGTGGCTCTGAGCATGTCGAATTGGATTGTCCTAACAGTGATTCCGATTCTGAGGTTCCTACACAAGTGAGATCTCATGGACCATCTAACAACTTGACCAATTCGGAAGCTGTAAGTGAGTCAGATATGTCTGGAGCCGACCATGCACCAAATCCTAATCAAAACCCAGATGCTGTTGTGTGGGACGACGTAGAAGATGGCTTTATTCCACGCATAATTATACCCCACGACTGCCTTGAAATAAAGCTTATCATGGGTTTCTTTTTTATTATAGCATACAATAAATTACCATACACCATTATTGGTCGTTCAATAAATCACTGGGAAATGAAGCCATAAAATCAGCAATTTCTAGAGATAGGTTTCAGCTCTTAGCCAGTAAATTATAGTTCAATCACTGAAATAAACCAAATGATGCTGGTAAACTTTACTATATGGAAGATGTGTCCTGCTTCAAATAAACATACGCTCTGGAATGCTCGGAGAGTAAGCGCCAGTCAATAGACGAGTCGATAGCCAAATGCAAAGGCAAATCTTCATTGAAACAATATCTGCCCCTGAAACCCATCAAAACAGTCGTAAAAATCTTGGAAAGCTGCAACTTAATATCTGGATATGCATATGATTTGAATATATATTTGCTGTCAAAAAAACTGAAATTGTTGACGGCACATTAGGAGAAAGATGTGAAAACACACAAACACAGTAAGAGATTCTGATATTTTGGTTTGTTTTGAGAGATTCTTCACAATGGTGAATTCGATGGACACACTTCCTTTTCCAGCTGTCGGCACATGTAGGGTTAAGTCACCGGTAGTCAGCCATGCTCCAGTAGTCAGCCTTTTTTTTAACTTTAGTTCCTTGTAAATAACGTTTCTAGCATATAAAACTTATACTACCGCTTTTAAATTGTACTCTGATCTTATGGTTACCACTTGCGCGCAATATCTTAACAGAGGGTTGTTCGAACATTCAGAACTTGGCGTTAGTATCTCACATGGTACGGACGTGGACCCACGTGTTAAAAGTAAGAGCCGTTTTACACGACCGAGTTTACTAACGAAATTAATAATGAAATTATTAGCCAAAACTATTGACAAAAAAATCGGACGTGTACGAGCTGTTTTACACGGCCAAATTTTCTAACGAAATAATAGCGAAATTGTTAGCTATATTTTCCCGAGAAATTGCGCGACAGCATTGCGCATGGTGCCGACCCGGCCGTCCGCCATTTCCCTTGTTTACATTTCATTTCGATACTTCGATTTTTTGGTAGCGCTGGCGTTGATTCTGTGCTGGTGTTCTTGTTAATGCTTAAAAAGAATCATTTGAAAACGTTACTATAGACAGTAGGAATTGGTGTATATAGGTAAGTTCATGTTTTTAAAACTCTTTTGGTGTAGGACCTTGCTTTTACAATTTTTATATTCCCGTTAACAGCTGCATCATGTTATCGTGGACGCGAGACGATGTTTCTACGCTTATAGAACAATATCGAAAGTGGACGAACCTGTGGAGGCCAAAATCCTTAAACTATAAAAACAGAAACATGCGGGAATGTGCTTTAGATGCAATTCAGGAGTCTTTCAAGGATAAACCTGAAAATCCAAAACAAGTTTCAGGCTCTGAAACAAACAGCAGCGAAGGAACTGAAAAAGAAGGAGTCCATGAAAAGTGGAGCTGGAGGTGATGTAAGTTAAAGGGCTATTTTCTATTTGAGACTGGTGCTCTGGGATTTTTTACTCGGAATGACACTGGTGTCACTCGCTAGTTTCAGAAGAAGAACCCAGACTACTCTGTCTCGTTTGGTATGTTACAGATATATGAACCATCATTGTGGTACTTCAATGTGTTGAAATTCGTATTTGACGACAATGACCGACGGCTATCGTTTGATTCAATTGAATTAGCAACGCCGGATAAAGTGAGTAAATAATTAAGTATATTGAATCTGTTAAACAACACACATTTTATTTTAGAATGCATTTGAAGAAACACATGTGATGGTTACGGATGATGAAAGAGAAGGGGTGATACCTGAAGAAGAGGTGATAGCTGAAGAAGAGGCGGTCAACTTCCCGACGACTTCACGAAACGTGAAGAAAAGGAAACAAGCTGTCTCGGAATCCGAAGACAAGGTATTAAATAAAATGGCTGGAGTATTGTCTAACATCAGTAACCGCATAGACGAGGGCAGGGCCAAACGTCAAGACACTTTTCGACCATATGTTGCAGCGTTTGGTAAATTTGTTACGGCTAGATTAACCACTTAACCGGCAAGCCCGTAAAATCTCCGGGCTACTAATTTGTATCAATACCGGCAGCCCGTAAAATTTACGTGTTTAAGCACGTCGTCATTACCGGCCACCCTGTGCCCCCTATGGGGTGCGTATTTTAGTTTAACGTAAACCCAGTTTTTGACCATAGATGGCGGCACCGTATGGTATACTTTTGTCGCTATAAATTGAAAAAGACGCTTATATATTTTATATATATATATATATATATATATACAAATACAAATACTTTTCTCCTTTATATATATATATATATATATATATATATATAATGGATGTTAATTCTTTGCAGAAACCTGCATATATTGATATGAAACTTAAAAAATTACCGCCATCTTGTATTAACTATTTCAAAGTTTTTTATATATATATATATATATATATATTAAAAACACAAACAACTTTATTTCAACTTGTTTATTTTTCTTGGGTACTATAGGCTTGTTCACATTTAACACATTAAAACTTATAACTAAAAGTCACAAGATACAACACATTAAAAATTAATTGATCTGACGTTTCGACACTATTTGTGTCTTGATCACAGATAGACTGAAATATTCCGTTCAGTCTATCTGTGATCAAGACACAAATAGTGTCGAAACGCTAACAGAACCGCTCATCGAACTAATACAAAAAATTAATTCGGAGACACAACCCGAACTTGACCTACTTATAAAGCCACAACCTTCATCTGCCAAAACGGATTTGTTTAAGGTAGAACAACCTCTTTTGATACATAACCAGCCCGAATTAGATCAACTTACAGAAGATGAGTTCAATAAACACCAAACTGCATCTGATTTATATACAGGCACTCCATTTCCCAAAACCGAGAAGTTTATCACAACCAGAGTTCTTGCAGGAGGATGTTTCTTTCCAGTATGATCCTATACAAGAAGAAGATGATGAAGTCATGGAGACTTCTCCTCCAACAGTCGAAAGTATGAGTTCTGATGTTCTTAACGAATATCTTGGGCAATACGATCCGTTACAACGGACATATATTGAGGGAATACTAACAAATGAATTTGAACAGGATGTTGTTTACGGAGTTTCCTTCGACGCGCAAACAGAAAAATGGACGATTGGACATGGTTTCGTAACTATCGATGGAAAAGATTTAATTATTAAGGATATTAGATATGCTGGTACACCAGGGTTGTATGAGTTACTTTTCAAGAAGCAGCCTATTGGGTACAACAACGCCGATCTAGATCAATATAAAGATATATTGAAAACAACAAATGCTCATCGTCGATCAAATCATCCGGGGAATCAGATAAAGGGCACTCGTTTACCGAAGAACAAAAGGATCATTAAACCAATGTTTGATGTGTCAACTGGAAATACTCGTACGAGAGCAAAGTCAGTAAGCATAAAGATGGGCGTGGGTTTAATTGCGGATGAGAGGACTCCACATCAATATACCTACTCTGACTACATAAACGATATTATAGATAGATTACGGATATTGGTTAGTTCACAAACCGCAAGTAAAAATACAACTGATAATGATGAAATTTCGGTTATCATCGAGGAACTTCGAGAGGCTGGTATTATTGAATAATCCTTTATAGATACACTTGAAAATGAAAATGATCATTTACCTAAATAAATTAAATAAATATAATATACAAATTATTATTGATCCCAAATGTACAATCCTGCAACCAAAATCTTTGCACTTATAAAACAGTATATAAAGAATGGTGTTTATATAAAGTCGCTCATTCCAACATCGTCTGTTAACGCTAGCGGTGTACGCAGGTGAGAAAAGAGTGACGTGATTATAATAAGAATGAAGTTTGAACGTAAACAGGGGTTGGGTATGCACAAAAACGTAAAGAAAAGCTAGGTGTGGTTCCCTTTAAACAAGCAGTTCTCAAACATGTTAGCGATACGTTGGGAGATACTGTTAACCAGAATAATATACATAACGCTGTGAAGTACGCCCTTTCGGAGGCAAAATTTGCTATCAACCAGGCTGGAGAAAAGAAACGAATACATATTCCTCATATAATTGAGCTTGCAGATTCTTCACCTATTAAAGCCGGCGGATTTTTACCATTTTTAATACCACTATTTGCTGGTCTATCAGCAGCAGGAGCACTCGCCTCCGGTGTGAGTAATGTTGTGAAAGCGATAAAAGATGTAAGAAACGCTAAAAATAAATTGGCTGAACAATCGAGGCATAATAAAACAATGGAGGCTTTCGCAATTGGAAAACAACAACCAAAATCGGGCAACGGGTTATATTTAAAACCATATCATAAAGGATTCGGTCTCTTCCTGTATCCTAAATTAAAACACTAAAAAATTCGTATATATATATATATATATATATATATATATATATAGCTGCACCATTGATAATGTTATCAGTCATGTCTCACATGTTCGCGTTGAAGGGTACGCGGAGCCAACTATCCGCTTCATACCATCCCCCAATTGAACTGGATCCTAGATTTTCGTATACGTTGGGACTTATAGGATTATACACTTATAATAGCATTCCGAATATACAAGAGGGCGAGGATACATTTTACTATGGAGATAATGATACCCCAATTAAAATTCCTACAGGTGCATATGACGTTAGTGATATTGAATCATATGTACAACGAATCATTAGCGAGAATGAGAAATCAGTAGATCCAATTACTATCAAAGCAAATAATAACACATTACGATGCGATATCCATAGTAAATTTAAAATAAATTTTACAAAACCAAACAATATTGCACGAATTTTAGGATTTAGCCCAATGATAATCGAACCGAACAAAATGTACGAGTCGGATCTTCCAGTGCAGATTATTAGTGTAAGAACTGTTCGAGTAGAATGTAATTTAGTTACAAGCGCATTTTATGATGAAGTGCATGCACATACACTAATTGAGTTTGCAATCCCGGTAGCTGCAGGACATCCGATCGATATAGAGCCAACAAATGTTGTTTGTCTACCTATAAATAGCAGTAGCACTATCACAAATATATCATTATCACTCATCGATCAGAACGGGCAGAAGGTTAACTTACGCGGTGAGGAAATTGTAATTCGGTTAGAACTGAAGAGAGGTACTTTGTAATATGGGATTAGTCATCAATAATCGACGAAGGTATAAATGCGAGCCAGCTACAACTAAGTCATCATTTAGTGAGAACTATCACACCAAGAGGTTGTCTACGGAGAATAGAAATTTTTTAATATCTTTAGGGTTTAAATTAGTTCAACAATGAGTAGTACATTATCTGTAACTGAAGGGCTGTCCTTTGACGAGTCTATTACAAGTGAGCAGTATCATTCATAGCTTCCTCGAATATAATCATTTAAAGTAAACGATGACATTCGAATTCCGATTCAGCATCAGGATATATACACTACCCCATGCGATAGTTCTATTTACATTGAAGGATCCGTTGAAGAAGAAGCAGGGGTCGGTTTATGTGGTTTAACTCACAACGCTTACATGTTTCTCTTTCGAGAAATAAGAAATAAGTTGAATGGTGTTGAGATTGATAGATGTCTAGAGCCAGGCATTACTACCGACTTGAAAGCTCATGCTTCATACAGCATATCAGAGAGCAATGGTTTACATTGTGCTGGATGGGTACCCATTACGCGTAAACAAACGACAGTTTCAGATAAAGTCTTCAGTGCGTACATTCCGCTAACTTTCATTTTCGGTTTTGCCGTTGATGATAAATCACGTTTGCAATTATTACAATTATTGGAAAGTGACATACCCATAATTATTCCATTTCGTAAATGGGAGTTGCAAGAACTGCCAGCGTTACGTGAGTCAACCAAAGACATTTGGTCAGTCAAGACAAGTACTAATTTGGAGACCTCGCTTTGTATTTGTGGCATTCCAAAAAGGAGTTCAGGACGATATCCATCAAGAGGCTTCTGCTTACAGCCATGTACTCATAAAAAACATAAAACTTTATTTAAACTCCTCACAATATCCGTACGATAATTTGAATCTAGAAATGGACAAAAAGAAGAATGCGATAGCGTATAACATGTACACGCAATTTAGATCAGCTTACTATGGGACTTCCACATCTGAGCCTCTTTTAGATTACGAAGGTTTTCATAAAAATCCAATTTTCATAATTGATTGTTCAAAGCAAGTGGAGAGCGTTAAATCCTCAACGGTAGATATTAAACTGGAGTTTGAGACTAGTAAAGCATTTAATAAATTATATAAGGCATAGTGTCTAATAATTCATGATACCATCATAGAGTACTTACCCCTTACTAATGGGGTGAAGAAGATAGTATGATAAATCAACAGTTCCAGCCAAAAAATTCATGTGTGGATCGGCGAATTGGATGGATATAAAAGAGTTCCCGAACGATTTACACTTGGAGGGACGTCAAGATAATGTTGTAGAAGAAAATGCTGTACATATAATATTTTGTATTGAAGTATATGATTTTGAATAAATTATTTTATAGCAATATTGTTATTTCTTTATCCTGTACTCCTACCATCCCAATCATGAACTCCATAAACTGATGACGTGCATAGCGGAACGTTGTATGTGTGTACCAGCGAGTCAACACGTCTAAATAACATCATTATAAGGAAGAGGCTGATGGTGGACAAAAAATACATATGTAGTTTAAAATTATTTAATACATGACTTAAATATTAGGTAAATGAGGGTCTCGGAGGGTCGCGGAGGGTCAAATGAGGGTCGCGGAGGGCCAAATGAGGGTCTCGGAGGGTCAAATCAGGGTCGCGGAGGGTCAAATGAGGGTCTCGGAGGGTCAAATGAGGGACGCGGAGGGTCAAATGAGGGTCGCGGAGGGTCAAATGAGGGTCTCGGAGGGTCGCGGAGGGTCAAATGACGGTCGCGGAGGGTCAAATGAGGGTCGCGGAGGGCCAAATGAGGGTCGCGGAGGGTCAAATGAGGGTCTCGGAGGGTCGCGGAGGGTAATTTATACAGGGTCTGGGCCAGGGTCTGTTATCATTTATACAGGGTCTGTATACACTCCCTCATGAGATCAACCTTGTTGTGGTGAGGGGGCTCAGTACGGATTTCTGCCCGGCCGGGTCAAAGGGATTTTCCCGGTGGCACGGTCGAACTGGCTTCCCGAAGCGAACGATCTCTTCCCCAGGGACTCACACTTGTGAGTTGTGCAAAAGTAGTGGCACGCACAGGGTTCCCCGAGCTGAGACCGTCATTTTTCTCAATCCTATGGCGGTCTCCTTCACTCCAAATTCTGTTCTATCGGTCTAATGTTGACCAAACCTTATTTCTGACCCCGACGCTATTAGGTATCGAGGGATAGGGGTCAACTCCCCCATCTCCCACCCTTTCCTTAAAAACAAAATTTTTCTTCAAAAAAAACTGGTGACTGTCCTGGACTACCCTACAATGACGACCCTGCGAGACCCGGACATGAACGCCGAGGAGTGCCGAGGAGTGGATGGCAGCGCGCAGCCTGTCGCGAACGGCCACAGGCCCCGTGTGGCATGGCCGTGAAACCAAGTAGCGGCCCGGCGGTGCTCTGCCACGCGGGGTGTGCTTCTTTCCCACCGCACCCTTGCCAGTAGGGTTACAATGGCAACCAGCCCCCCATGGAAGTAAATTTTGGCCAAGCCTCGGATAGGCACCGCGGCCAAGCAGTGCCCCGGCCAAAAACTCGTGAGGAACAGTCGGCCTCACGAGTCATTACAGACTCTCCTTTACAAGGCTTTGCTGGCCAAAACAGCGGAGAAGTGGAGCTCGGTGCGAGGAGCACGAAGACGCCCCGGACCCCACCTCTGCAAAAAAATTTGTCCGCAACAAAGCTGTCTTTTGACCACGGATGGAAAGAGATGAAAGCGGAGGGCAGACCACAGAAAGTGAAAGCACACATGACGATGCCTCGGTCCCGCTACTCAAGCGCAGCACAAAAACAACCCACTCACCACCAAGGACCCCAAGCGCCAACAAGGACGCAAGGGAGACGCATAAGGATTCTCCGATGCCGGGCACTAGCGCAGAGAGTGACAGGAGACTCTCTACAACATCAACCCTGTCGGATGAGGTGCACTGGGATGACACAGATCTCCTCGACCGAACTGTGACAGCAGTCTCCCCAAGTATAAAAGGGAATACACAAGCGAAAAACGCATCCACACCCAATATGTCAGCCAAAGACACGAAAAGCAAGCCAAACAAAAGACTCCGGTCGCCTGATCAAGCGAGCCCCAACCAAAGAAAAAAGATGAACGAGACTACCAAACAACTCGACAGCGCTCTCAGTGAAATCTTCATAAAAACAAAAAATCTAGCGGGCACGGTTATACAAAATACATCGGTGTCAACTAAAAAAGCCATAAACGACTTGACTTACCTAGTCAAAAAGGCGGAAAAACTACACGCCGGGATGAATTATGAAAAGGCAAGAGAATGGCACGTAAACACAGCAAGTAATAATACCACCGAAGACAAATACAAGACAACAGATGACCAGAGCGAGAAGGAAAGAAAGGACCGTACAACAAACATAGAAGCAAACATGGAAGGGGAAGAAACACAATTAGCCACAGAGGACAACAATAAAGAAAAACCGAAATACGAAAGTATAGCGACACAAACCGACACCATCGAAAACGAAAACATGGTAGAGCAGAAAATACAAACAATCCTAAACAGACAGCAAAGAAATATTGAAGACTACAAAGAGATAGAACCACTAAATTGGAAAGAAGACACATACACGAATACTAAACTAGTCATAGGAAATCCGATAAGGAAGAGAGATGAAACGTTCATAGCGTTGTCTTGTGAAAAAGGCACACTTGCAAGCAACCCAATAATCAAAACATACATAAGCGAAAACCCGCAAATAGAAGAGTTAATCAAAGGGAGGAACCTTGAAGAGGGAAAACACATACGCATAACAAACTGTATAAGCGTATGCCAAGATGGAGAAGACGGAAAAAATATCGGGAAGACACTATTAGCTGTAGGCATAAATCTCAAGACACCCGAAAAAACATCAAATGGGACATACGAGCAAATATACGACAACATAAAAACCATACTAGAAATCACTGCACAAGTCTACCCAGAAAGAAAAAAAATAGCAATCGTCGAACACGAAACAACAGACCACTTGGCTACACAAAAAATAGCTGAATACCTGACACACGGCACAGACAAAGAAATCACAATATATAGAAATAGATACAATAATACATACGCCAACATAACTGGAAGAGAGATAACACCATCTCAAGAAAAACCACAAAAAAATGGGAACAAGAAAAATATCGAGATAAAAATAAACAACACCAAAAACTATGACCAGCTAATAAAAAACCTCAAATTACAACTAAACATTGAGGAAATCGGAATCAAAATACTAAACATAAGAAAAACCACAAACAACACCATGTTCTTCACAGTATTGGAGGAAAAGGAAAGGGCAACAACAAAGTTCAGACAAAGAATTGAAGACATTATAGGAAAAGAAAACGAGGTAAACGAGAAGAAACCCCGTAACACTACTCTAATAATAACAAAATTAAACTGCTTAACCGACGCAGACGACGTGATAAGAGCAATTGAAGAAAAGATACAAATTGAACTAACACCGGAGGAATACCGTATAAAGTTAGTGAAAGACAAATTCCAACAGGATAAGTCGACAGCCATTATATCGATTTCTCCGGATATCGATTTCTCCGGAAATCGCAGAAAAAATCACGAAAGACGGAGGAAACCTCAAGCTAGGATTCATGGAAAGAAGGGCCACATCAATGGTACACCCATCAAGATGTCAACTCTGCCATAACCTAGGACACACAAAAGCAGAGTGCGACAGAAAGGAAGGGAGAACCCCACAAACTAAGGAAGCATTCTGCCCTAAATGCGCTACCCACGGACATAAATCCAATGAATGTGTAAAAACAAGAAAATGCTTTGACTGCGGAGCAGAAGGCCACTCCATGAACGCCATGACATGCCCTGTGTACAGAACAGAAGTAAGAAAGATACAAAAACAAACAAAGAACACCCAATATGGAAACATTAACAAAAAAACTTACAATACTCAAAAAAACAACGAAGAAACGGAGAATGAAACTGCGGTAGAAACAACGGAGCTAGACGAAAACTCAGAGAAAAAACAAGAAGACACAGACAGCTTCCAGACTGTGACACCCAGAAGAAAGTCAAAAGACAGACCCCACAATGACAAAAAGACACCTACTGACCTAACATGCCTGTAGAAAGCAATAAGTCATACGGATCAAGAACAATGGAGACAAAGAGATATAGAATACTACAAACGAACATGAATGGGAGCTACGCGGCCATGAATCTACTGAACAAGACACTGCAAGAGAACAAGATAGACGTAGCAGTAATAACCGAGCCCCACAAAAGATCAATAGACAAAGCAAAATGGTACTTTAGCCTGGAGGAAAATGCCACAATAAGGATCCTTAACGTGACTAAACCGACAAAAACCGGCAGCGGCCCCAACTAAGTTTACGTGGTTTGGTGCGAAACCCTGATTGTGTCTTGTTATTGCTCCCCAAATAAGGACCAAGACCATCTGAACGTGACTCTAACTAATTTGACAAACATTTTAAGAGAACACACTACATACAAAACTATAGTCACCGGCGACTTCAACGCCAAATCGACAGCATGGGACGAACAGTTTGACACGAGAAGGGAAGAAATAATGGCAGACTTCGTGGCAGCAAATGGTCTTCACCTCTTAAACGAACCAGGCGTGCCGACCTGGCAAAGAGGCAACAGCACATCCATACTGGACTTGGCATTGGGTAATGACAAAATGGAAGGACAAGCAATAAGGTGGGAGACGACGAACGCGGAGAACTTGAGTGATCACAAAGACATTATAATCACGGTGGAAAAAACGCAAAGAACCAAGAAAAATTCCAACAGCAACAAAAAGAGATGGATTATGAGTGATGAAAAAATAAAAAAGGCCGAATCCATAATAAGGGACACGCTAGAAAAGGTAGAGACTCTAACGGTGACAAAGCTAAACAACATAACAAAGGACATTTGCGACAAAGCATTTGGGCCGAAGAAGCAGTCTAGAGGCAAAATTATGTCTGTATACTGGTGGAATGACGAGATCGGAGCACTTAGACATAAATGCACGCAGCAAAGAAGAAAAAATACCAGGGCAAATAAGCAAAATAACGAACACAACACAGAAAACATCAACTATAAAAACGCCAAAAAGAATTGAGGACCGCCATAAAGAAAGCAAAAAAAGATGCATGGAAAAAGCTGTTGTCGGAATTGAACAACAACACGTGGGGGGACGCCTATCAAATAGTCTGCAAGCGAATGAATACCTTCCCCAAAACAACACTCTCCAACTCCGAGATGGACCGCACCATACGAGAGCTATTCCCAGAAGCACCTGACATCAAATGGCCTAAAACAAACACCAAAGAAATAAGCAGACAACATCGAGAAATAACGGCGCACGAAGGTCGCCAATAACATAAAACTACGCAAAGCACCAGGCCCAGACGGCGTCCCAGCCGAGATTGTCAAAAAAATGCTCCTAGAGAAACCAAATATCTTTCAGAAGCTCTTCAACCAATTGCTAAAAAAGGGACACTTTCCCACGGAATGAAAAAAAGCCACCCTAACCCTAATTGAGAAACCGAGAAAAACCAACAACCCGGACGAGCAGATAAAATATAGACCAATCTGCCTCGTCGACTCCTGGGCAAAAGCGTACGAGGCAATCATACGAAACAGATTGGAAGATCACATAGAACAAAAGATCTCTGACCATCAGTACGGCTTCAGGAGAGGGAGATCAACAGTGAACGCTATCGACAGGGTCAACGAAATGCAAGAGAGCTGCAACATTTTCAATAGAGGCAAAAAACAATTTTGCATCTTGGTGACTATCGACGTCAAAAACGCTTTTAATAGCATGAGATGGGATAGAATTATAGATGCACTGAGAGAAAAGAATATTCCGGAGGGCCTCATATGCAGCGTGATGAGTTATCTCAGCCACCGGACCATCACCTACAACAACAAAACATACAAAATGCAAAGAGGAGTCCCTCAAGGTTCCATTATGGGGGCTAGCCTCTGGAATATCGCTTATGACAATCTACTCAACCTGCCAACAAAGGAAAATGTCAACCTCATCGCCTATGCGGACGACCTGGCGGTGACCGTGAGGGGATGGACGAAGGAGGAGATAATTACCGACACCGATTAGACGCTAAAAGACATCGAACAATGGTTTAAGACGATAGCCCTTGAGATCGCTTACCACAAACCCGAGGCCATAATCACCACCGGCAGAATTACCCTCCGAGAACTGGATTTCACTTTCGGGGACCAAATAATTAGAACCCAGGGATCACTGAAATACCTGGGAGTCACTTTCGACCGGAACCTGAGATATACTGAGCACGTGCGTGTAGTTAGTTACACAGAAAGCGGAAAAGACGGTAAACGCCCTGAAACGCATCATGCCCCGAGTCGAAGGACCGACCCAAAGAAAGAGACGAATTATCGCAGCGACGGCAGAAAGCATGCTTACCTACGCCTGCACTACATGGATTGGAGCATTCAAGCACAATAAATACAGAAAAATGCTCCTCGCAGTACAGAGACGATTGAACATCCTCGTCACCAGCTCATATAGAACAGCAGCCACTAACAAACTCTCCGTAATCGCGGGAACCATCCCAATCGACCTCAAAATAGAAGAAAGGGACAGAATGAAGAAGAAAGGCACAAAAGTGAAGGAAGAAAGAGAAAGAACAATGGCAAAATGGCAAGAGAGATGGGATGGCGAAGCACAGAACGGCGGATGGACGAGAACTGTAATACGAGACGTGAGAGAATGGTATGAGAGAAAGCACGGAGAGACAAACTACCACCTGACACAATTTCTGACGGGACACGGGTCGATAGGATCATACCTGTATAAATTCAGGAAAAGGCCTAATGACGTATGCGCTGACTGTGGCAGCACCGACACTCCCAAACATGCATTTTTCGACTGCCGAGAAAACGAGCATAGACGGAGGAAGCTGGAGGATACCCTGAAGAAGAGACTGAGCCCAGAGAATATCATTACCGAAATGCTGACGAGCGAGAACAGCTGGAATGCTATAGCAAGTCAAATCACCGAAATGCTCAGCGAGAGAGAGAGGAGGGAGAGAAACATAGAAAAAAAAAAAAAAAAAAACATAAAGTAAAAGAAAACGGAAAGAAGGGAGAAGAAAAGAGAATAAAAGACAATTTTTTTTTTATTATTGTTATTTAACATCGGTTTGATAACTGTCGACTTCACAAATCGACAATTATCAATCCCTAAGTCCTCGTCCGGGTGAAGGCTAAAAGCCCCAAAAGGGTATTTCCGCTTGGACTAGTCACTTGAGGATAATAGGAGGGGTTTTAGTGAGTAGGAGTCTCACACTACCACCGACATAAAAAAGGGTCTGTATACAGGTCTGTATAACTTACCGTATCAAGTTCACTCGTATAATATCACTTCTTAATCTATGAAATAAAACAAAAAATTCGTTTAATGTGTTTATTGTTTATAATGGTAAAGTTGACAATATATAATTATATAATTGACTGTTCATCAGTCTCATCGCTACGTTCCTCGTCATCATCATCATTTACTTCACCTTCGTCCAGTTCAGACTCGGAATCACAATAAACAGTTATATCATCTTCTTCTTCTTCATGGAAACCAACTATTCTAATTGTCGTTGCGCCAGGAGGAATAATTACATTCTAGTAGTGGTAGCAAGCTGATTCGGGAACCTCCTCCGTGACCTTGACCACACCTCCACCCAAGGTCAAGGTCACGGAGGAGGTTCCCGAATCGGCTTGATGGTGAAAATTACGAGGACTCCTCATTTTAATTTTAGACGACCTTATCTAATCAGGAGGAGATCGAATTGGAGGAGGTGAATGACTGGTCCAGAGCATCTCACTCAATGAAGGTGAAAATGAGGAGGACCTCCTCATTTTATTTTTCGATGACATCATCTAAAAATGAGGTGATCGAATCGGAGGAGGTAAATGAGAGAAGTGGTGGCCAGTCGATTGTTAAAATAAGTAAAATCCGATACACCAAGACCAACGCGGAGGTGATGACCGACCTACTACTAAGTAAATCGTATGCAGGTATAAAAATGAGGAGTTCCAGAATCGGCTTGATGGTGAAAATGAGGAGAACCTACTCATATTAATTTTCGATGATCTCATCTAAAAATGAGACTATCGAATCGGAGGAGGTAAATGAGAGTAGTGGTAGCAAGTCAATGTTAAAATAAGTAAAATCCGACACAAGACCAATGCGAGGGTGATGACCGACCTACTACTAAGTAAATCGTATGCAGGTATAAAAATGAGGAGTTCCAGAATCGGCTTAATGTTAAATCCGCTAAAATAAAATCTGATACAACAAGGACAACGCGGTGGAGGAGGATAAAGAGAGAGAACAAAATGCTAAAAATAAAATCCGATGCAACAAGGACAACGCGGTGGAGGAGGATAAAGAGAGAGAACAAAATGCTAAAAATAAATGTTATTGTGGCTAATGAGTAATGACCGGTTACCTGCTTGTTTTAGATGAGTATGGTCACTTCTCAGTTGGAAGAAGTCGTTTCGGGTTGCCCGCTACCTCAAATACAATCATATGCAACAGTTATTGTATACACATACCTAATTTGTAATAAAAATTGATGTATGATGAGTTATAAATAAATAAGTAAACAAATAAATTAATAAATAAGTTAGCATACAACGCGCGACAGTCGCTTTCTGGCGCTCGCTCCTACCTTGGTCGTGCAGATCTGGTGTTAGCTTATTCATAACGTATAAGTACCAAGTTTGACCGCGCGTGAATTCCAGATGTTGCCACAAAACGGTCGAACGTAAACTGTTGTTATTTTTATATAGACATTGCGTTTCTTTAAACCGAAGTATATTCGAAATTATCCTTTATAAGTGGATGTTACGGTGCGGCAGAAAGTTATCAACTAATGTGTATTTTAAAAATGATTTATTATATTTGCGAATTTAGAGCGTCTAAACGCTTAAGTAGCACGGAATCGATTTTCTTTGTTTTTATCGAGTAAAGTGTTAGGTGTAAAACAAAAAAAACACATTTATGAATTTCTGACCGCTTAATTAGCACATAATCTATTTTTAGTTGTTATCAAGTAGTGTTAGAAGTAAAAAAAAAACGTATTTAACAATTATTTATTATCATTATAAATTTCTGACCGCTTAATTAGTACATAATCGGTTTTTAGTTGTTATATATAAATAAAATTTTAGATGAAAAAAATATATTCACGAATTTCTGACACTTATATAGCCATATTAAAAAAATTATTACTCTCTTCACAAATTTCAACATATTTCAGACTCTACTTCTTCATTGTAACGCATTCACGACATATTGGGTTGGGATTTACGGTGTTTTATAAATAGCAGGCTTTGTTATCACAATGATTGTATTATGAATACATCATTTATACATTGAACTTCAACTACACTACATATAATATACATTACTATTGTACCGATATGAATGTTTATGATAGGAAAACTTTTACATATTTTCCAATTAAAATTAACTTATTCTTGTGGGTACTTATATTTTGTTATGTATATATGAAGGAAAATTCTTAAGCTAAACGTACAACAACATTTTATCGGGTAAACTGTTAGATGTAAAACAAAAAAATACATGTATAAAATTATTTATGAGTTTCTGATTGCCTAATTAGCATATCATCGATTTTCTTAGTTGTTATCAAGTGTTAGGTGTAAATTAAAAAATATTGATCATATTTACGAATTTCCTAAATAAAACAGCAATAGGTTAGCTTATACTTTTCTTTAGGTGATGTAACTTATACGGCTTCATTACAAAATGTTATTAAGTGTTTGATGTTTTTTGTATTCGATTCCAATACAGTTTTGATTGAAAATAATGGATAGAAATTTAAATTCTTACGAACATAGAAACGTTGGTCTCCGAGAGGCCATCTGTTGAACAGTGAGGGTTCAACAAGTTGTTATGTTGGATAGTGTAACTACTTCCTGTTGGTAGGTTTGAGCGCTGTATATTAAATTGTTTTGATATGACTCTCGTATGCTAAATTCTTATATTCTTACCTTTGCCCTTAATTAATCAGCCAAATTTCTCAGTTTTCATCGTGTATTTACTAATATTATTTGTTCGCTCTCTTAAAATGCACTTAGCCATAATTTTCTCTCGGAACTGTCATACTACTCAGAAAGATTATGATGATATCGATAAATCAAATGTATGTTCTTATGGTTTTCAATTAATAGAACTATTAGGTGATATATGTATACCATCATTTCTTTATTCCAATATTTTAAGTATGGGCTATAGAAAGGAAAGTCTTGGTGAACAATAATATTCACAGTTATATTTAATATTCTTTTATTATCTACAGTACAACTTCAAATCCGAACCTCCAATAATACGAATTCATATCCGGGGTTGGCACGGAAATGTGCGCTTTTTGTAACTTGAAAATACCTTATTTCTGATTTTATTCTGGAATATAGTTCTGGTCAAATTATTGACATGTTATCAATGTTTATTGCGAATACCTACTGTTTCCTTACATAATCGTATGGCAGTTCAATCCATGACGGAGCCTGGCCGACTCAAAACATTAATGTGAAAAGAGAAGTAAATGCAAAGCTGGGTAATGCTATCATGCTCATGAGAGCCTCTACGTTATTGATAAATCATAGTCTCCCATGTGCTAGTCATTTTCCCCATTGAGTTTAGTTGGTTTTCTTACTTTATATTCGGTTCAACTCCGTTGTCTTCTCTGTCTTTTCCCCACAACATCCCCATCAATCTGGATTGTTCCTTGTGTACAGAGTTTGTCGCTAATCTAATATTAGCTAAATTGTTGAACGTTGATGATGGATACTTATCTTATTAATGGTGGTAGTTAGTTTATCGTCTGATATAACCACATTCCGCTGACTATCCTCTATTGTGACAATTTACGTGTATAGAAAAAGGCCGTAATCAAATTTAGCATATTAGAGTAGCCTAGTATTGTTGCGTACTTCTTAATCTAAGAAATAAAAACACAAGGAAAGCGTTCAATACGTTTATTGAACAAAAATAGCAAAAATACATAATACAGAAATAGGTATTTCTTAGCATAATTGTATGGTTCACATTCTTAACCTAACACTAAATACACAAAAATATGATTTTTATATAAAGAAAAATAATTCATGTAAATACTCAACAGACGCTGTTGAAAAACCAACAGATCCTATTGATAACGTCAACAGAACCGGCTGACAAACGAACAGACCCTGTTCAAAAACGAACAGACCCTATTGAAAACGAACAGGGTGAAAAATCTCCATCATTAAACTTTGTGTGTTTCAAAGGTACATAACAATGCATACACATCTGTGGTAGAAGAAGTATGTTTGTTTTAATATGGCGGGATAATTCACTAATTCCCATATACTTTTTCACACATAACCGACAATGTTTACATTCTTAAACTAACACTAGATACAGAAAATGATTTTGATATTGAAATTTTTTTTAATTTAAATAATTTAGTTATTCCAGTGATCAACGTTTTTTAAAACCGTGAGGAACGGAAAATCCATGGTCGTCAAACTTCCTTTTAGTAGAGTTTGGTCTGTATATTTTACTTTCGGTTTTTGTTATTACTCTATGAGAGCTATCACGGCGAAAATTTCTCCCTACGATTTCTATGGGATCTGTTTGATCTAAAACAGCTCTTACAATAGATTCAAAATTTATATTTTGAGAGATCTTATAGTTGATTTTTGCATATTCTGTTAGTTTAGTTTCGTTCAATGCTCACAACATTATGCCTGCAGACGCATTGAAGGAGAAAGCTGATAATTAGACGGTATAATTGTTTGCGAACTCGATGATTCAATTATCGCATGGGTTTATCATTGATACAGTAATCTTATGCATATTTTGTGGAAAGAACGTAGTTATTTTGCATTATCTTCTACAAAACCATGCCTAAAATGTTCCACGGTGGTGATTTAATGTTGAAGGAAACGTTCACGCAATGTGAAGGTTAAAGACGTTAGATATTTACGTTAGATATCCATTAATCTTCTAACATCTTCCAACATAGAGCACTATGAAATGTATAAATTTAAACTCCTCTCATGTGAACCAGCGAATTTAAGCTACGTCGTCAACCTAGGAAAAATATTAATTATGGTTCTTTTTAAATAATCTAAGTTGTTAATTTTATTATTTTTAGTAATAAGTATTGATCTAAGCGGCTAAAGGTGTGATGAAAATTGGAACAAAGTAGAGACATACTTATACAGATTTAATTAATCGTTTAAACACTTATCACAAATTGTTGCAGTTTTCGGTAACGTATTATACATTATTACATTATACAGATTATACCTTCACGAATATATAGAAGATTCAATTCCTTGACTTGACTGATTAATTGTTTGATATCGATTGTCCCATGCAAATATCGTTCACAACTCGATGTCACCTTAAAAATCTTCTGACATGCAAACAACTCTTCAAACGATGAATCATACTAAAAATGGTTCATCGATAAGATAGCATCTCGTATGACAGCTTCTTACAAGGTGTTAGTTTTCTTCTTTGAGAAGGTGTTAAATGCGTCACACGTCCACGTTTTAATAGAACAGGTTTGTTAAGGTTAGGAAGACAAAGCGGTCTGTCGCCCATAAAAATTTTTAATTTGAACATTTGGTCCATACCACAGTTTTAAAATATTTAAAACCACATACATTGTTTACTAATTTGAATGTGTTTCTTTGCAATACCGCGCGAAGGGTTTGAAAAATGAAAACTATGACACACTCATCTTCTTAAAATCCTCAAAATTCTAAATAGTAATAACACAATATGATTATATTCTACAGTTTGCTATCTAGTTAATTGAAATTTGGTCATTTAAACAACTCGAGCAGAATGTGTGAGATTAGATTTTTAGCGGAAAAATTGATAGATTTGTTAACTTAAACAGATATAGATTTTAAGTATTGTATAAATTCAATTATAATTTTTGATTCTTTGTGATTATTGTTATTAGAGTTTCTCATAAGTGATGGATGGATTTATATTGATATAATTTCTTCGATCTTCTGAGGGATTGTTTAACATGTATGAAAAAAGGTTGAATGTGAAAAACTGTCGAAGTGAAAAATGCTAACCATGGAAGTTATATTGGGATCATTCAAAAGAAATGTAAGTATACATATCTGCTTTCTTATTCTTCTTCTTATTCTAATCTGATTGTCGTTTTTCCATAGTCTCGGGCGAATGTTGTTTTGCATTCATTTGCTCACCTTGAATGAGTTCACTAATTGAGTTCGCGGATTTGACATTTTACCCAAGGTCAAAGCCGGGATCATCTGAGGTCAGTAAAGCTGGGGGGCATACCCTCTCAGCGCGCTCTGCTCGACTCCGGGGCGCACGTTCGATCGACGCTGAGCGCCACCCGGCCCGACCATCGAGCGAGAAACGAACATATGTGAAAATCCAGTAAAGAAAATCATTTGTTAAACGCAAATTTGAAGTAAGGTTGGAAAAAGTTAATTGTTTAGAATTTTATGTCTTTCACATTCGCTTCAATTCATAAATTAAAGCTATTTGGTCTGACATACGTTTCGAGCATACGTTTAATTCAAATGTATTTATTTCTTATGCATTTGTGAGTTGTGTGCGAACATGCATGATATAATGGAGAATAATTAGATTTATTTGTATACACGATGTCTCTGAAACTGTAAGAGCTAGGTTAAATGTAGCAAACGCTTCAAATTTAAAAAATTTTGCTGTCACCATTATAAATATTAGGGAAAAGGTAAAAACTAAAAATTATATTCCTGGTAAAGTTGTTATTTTTCTGTCAGCAAAGATGACTTCAGAGCGTACTCTAGTGTAAAAATGCAAATTTTCAACTTTCTTTTTATGGTAATAGAAGTTATTTAAGTAAAAATAAATATAAATAAAGTTTTTGTCCCACCTGAACACTACTGTATAGTATGATAAAGTTATGTGTCTGACCACATCAGATTTTTTAACTGTTAACTTTTGCTAATAGAACACTGCTCGGTTTGAAATATAAAATCTAAATAAAATCAACACAATTAATAGTTTTATTTCATTTTAAACCACTGTTTGCAAAACAATAAGGAACGATTGTTTTTATTTAAATATGAATTCAATATCTTATAACAATTTTCTTAATTTTATTTTATATTGTGCAACCCCATAATTCGGGGTTGTTGGGTTCTTTGTCATGATTTTTATTTCTAGCTACTATTATA